>WSXT02135329.1:0-10601 GCA_011762715.2 Neuroterus valhalla
CCTCAAAAGTGATGAAGATAGTCCCCGTGGATTATGCTTTGCACTAGGTGTCCAAAATCATATTCTACAGGAATTTTTCTTCCAATTAATATCCAAAGTGACCGAAATTAACCTCGAAAGTGATGACGATGATCTCCGTGCATCTGGCTTTGCACCAGGTGCCAGAAATGATATGCTACAAGAAGTTTTTTCTGGATTGATATCCATAATGACCAAAATTACACTAAAAAAAGATGACGATAGTCCCCGTGGATTATGCTTTGCACTAGGTGTCCAAAATCATATTCTACAGGAAGTTTTCTTTAAATTGATATCCAAAGTGACCAAAATTAACCTCGGAAGTAATGACGATGGTCTCCGTGCATCTGGCTTTGCACTAGGTGTCAAAAATGAGATTCTACAGGAAGTGTTCTACTAACTGATATCCAAAATGACCAAAATTAACCTCAAAAGTGATGACGATAGTCCCCGTGGAATATGCTTTGCACTAGGTGTCCAAAATCATATTCTACAGGAATTTTTCTTCAAATAAATATCCAAAGTGACCGAAATTAACCTCGAAAGTGATGACGATGGCCTCCGTGCATCTGGCTTTGCAGTAGGTGCCAAAAATGATATTCTACAAGAAGCTTTCCTGAAATCGAAATCCAAAGTGACCATCAATAACCTAGAAAATGATGACGACAGTCCCCGTGGATTTTGCTTCGCTTAAGGTGTCCAAAATCAGATTCTACAGGAAGTCTTCTACTAATTGATATCCGAAGTGACCAAGATTACTCTCGAAAGTGATGACGATGGTCTCCGTGCATCTGGCTTTGCACTAGGTGTCCAAAATGATATTCTACGGGAAGTGTTCTGCTAATTGATATCCAAAGTGACCAAAATCAACCTCAAAAGAGATGACGATAGTCCCCGTGGATTATGCTTTGCACTAGGTGTCCAAAATGATATTCTACAGGAAGTTTTCTTCAAATTGATATCCAAAGTGACCAAAATTAACCAGAATATCTTTTGGACACCTAGTGCAAAGCCAGATGCACTTCCTGTTCCTGAGTAAGGAGAGTGTTCACTATACCCTTATCTAGGCGAGTACCTCGGCTCGAAGGAAGATTCTGGGCGTGATTAATAAATTTCCCTTGATATTTATCCCTGGGCCACTGAACTGCCTGGTTTCAAAACTCGCGAGTGTCATGTAAGGCTTCCATGCATGGCCCATTCAGGATATGAGGCATCCAGACTTGCACCATGTGTGGCCTCTTAGTCTATTTCTACTTAGGAACAAATTACAGATCTTGAAAATGACGAGAAAATCATAGCATTGCCATGGATTTTGAAGAATCTCTCTTAAAAATTTGTCACAGAAAAAGCAATATTCGAATTGTTCTTTCTGTTTGTAATACTTTTGACTAAATTTTCCATCTAAATGCTGAAGACGTTATACATAAATTTAATGAAGTTGATATTCTGTATTGAATATCATGTTCAAATTGTAATATGATATATATATTGGACAATCTTAAAGACATGAAGGTGTTGGAACTGAAAAATATGAAAAATCTGTGGATCAGAATTTGTAGCCAAAGTTCAACAACACCATCCGAAAATGATGAAGGTTTGACATCTAGAGCGTCAGACATTTACTGTAGCGTCATCAACGACATGTTACCGACCGAAAATTTGTATAACTCGCGTACTCACACGATAGCGCATGAAACACGATGATACATGCAATCGTTACCGCTAGAGTGGTGCTCGTAATGAATAAATAGTGAGGACAATATAAAATTGAATTATTTCTGCATAAACAAATATTGAAATTGTTTTCCCAGGTGATTGTTCACAATTTTTCATAGTTTATGAGGATAAAGAACAAATTTATAGTTTCTAGTAAATGGAAACTTTCAGCAATTTGGAAATTTACCAAGTTCGAAATCACAACCTTAGCAAATTTAAAAATTCGTTCTTCCATTTGATCTTCCTCAAGATTGCGAAAAATGAAACTATTCACAACTTATCAACTTATAAATGAAGAAATTCAGTATCTCATAAATTTTTTCAAACTTCAATATAAATAAACATGCAATTTTGCCAAGTTTGGAATTTCTATGCACATTTATTTATAATTTTTTAGAAAATATTTATGAAATAGCTGATTTATAAATAAATTAATTTTTGCAATAAATAACTAGTAAAGATAGAAAATTGAATTGTTTCTCTAAAAAAAATGAAATCGTTTTTCCAGAAGATTGTTTTTATTTGTACATATTTTATAACTAACAAGAACTTTATAAAAATTCAAATAATATGGTTTAAAATGTTTTCAATAATGGACTTTTTGTAAAAATTTGTATCTCATAAATTGTACCATCATCTTATGCATTTAATAACAATTTCGCTTTGCTCATTCTGGAGATAAATTCTAAAAATTTGGTTTGAAAATTCTTGAAGGTGGTGAAAAGGTGATATTCGTAGGGAAAGCCGGGGTGAAATTCTGAAGATGCCGAGGTAGTCAGAGCGTTATGAAGGCACGTATGTGTACACTTAACGCTCTAGTTGATTCCTTTCCGTTACTAACATCGAAAGCTGGAAAGATTTCTTGATCTAAGATTCATGTGCACCCCAATATTTCTTCCAGAATGTGGAAGGGTGCCATGTCTCACCTGGAAATAACAAGATTTTCACATCCAGTCAGCACTTTTCTCTTTATTTCTGATATATCCTGATTTATTTTCCCAAAAACTAACAACAAGTAATTTATAAAGTTTTTTTTCATTGGAATATAAGGTGAAATATCATTTCTAGAAAACGCATTGGAAGAAAATTGAAATAATAAAAACTGAAATTTTGCTGGTATCTAGTCTGTTCATCATCCTCTGCAAATCACCATTCTCAGTGATTTGTTTATTTATATGTGGAACATCCATGATGACATAACGCAGCCTTGCCCAACACCTTGCTTCATATCAAACCAATCACTCAGTTGTCCATGTATTCTCACACTTGCTTTATTCAATAACTCATTCTCTTCACTGCTTCAGGAAGCTTACCATCCATCTAAAACTCTTCGAAACTTTCTAAAGCTAAGCTCTATCCACCTTGTCAAAAGCTTTTCCGAGACCAGTAAAATCACAAAAAACTTTTTTTATATCTTCAAACTTCTTTCTGTGATCTCCCTTAAGCTGCATATCCGAACCGCACATGGTCTTTTTATATAACCTATATTATGTGCTGTAAATTGATTTTCCGAGATCCTTTCCTCAGTTATTCCCCTGAACTTATTGATTAGTATTTTGGTAAATAATACCCACGGTACTAAGTAGGCTTATTGCTGTATAAGTATTACAGACATATTTACCACCCTTTCCTTTAAAGATTAGAACAATGGTCGAATTCCTTTAATCATTTGAAACTTCACCGTTTACAGCACAGATATTCATTACGTCACTCAGCCACACAAACAAGTATCTACCATCGCTTTTAAGCTTTCAGCGCTTCCGGAAACGCTTTCTTCTTTTCGTTAACAGCCACGTTTATTTTATTATTTCACCAAGCATTCTCAGTCTTTTTTCCTACCTTCGCCGTACCACAGACTTCGAATGTACTCTCGAAATTGCTGGCCCCTATCATTGTCCACTACATTTTCATTGCCTAATTCCATTTGTCAGTCTTGTTTACGATGACCTAAATATTCATTTAACTTCTCAAGGTATAATTTTCTCACTTCTTGCTTCTGTGAATTCTCTGTTTCAACCCTCGTCTGCTCCAGCTTGAGATTACTTTTTCTTTGCCTTCATCCTTGACCAAGGTCTATTCTTGAAACTACAAGAAAGTGATTTGTTCTCAATCTAGAGTTCTCCTCTAGTCTTGCATATCTTACTATCCCCCCCAGTTGCTTATCCACTGCAACAAAATCAATCATACTTTGGCTTCTGCCTCTGGACCAGGTATACATGCGAATAATTCCTTACCCAAACATGGTGTTTGTAATAAATAAGCCTTTTTATGAACATAAGACTATCAATTTTCTGCGCAACTCTTTGTTTCTGGACCCAAAAATACTCAGGTTCTTTACCTGTATCTTCGCGTTAAACAGCAACACAGCCGTTCATGTCTCTGAATTGGATTATCCTTGCCTTAAGCATGATAAGTATCTAGAGTATCATTCAATGAGTTTCAGAGAGGATCTTCAATATTCGAATTGTTACCAAACGTCTGAAGCACGGCACCACATATCGAATAGTATTCTGATTTCTACTTTAATTCCAACCCATAGTAACTGTCGAGATACACTCGAGTCCGGAAACTGGTAAAAAAACTCTGATTTTTTTATCGAAATAGTTGGATCTTGAACGATATAATTCAGCTCCATTAAAAGCTTGGAAATGAAGGCGGAACTTCTATCTGAATCTGAAATAGTGAATTTCACTTTTTCATTGTGAATTCTTACCATTTCAATTTATAAAGGAAGAAATTGAAAGATTTCACTAATGCGGAAAGTGAATACCACTAATTCAAATAGTGGATTTCGCTAGTTCGATTTGTCGAATTCGACAAATTAGAAATGTGGATTTCGCTCATTTAAACAGTGGATTAGCTACAGTCACAGGTCTCGATAAAAATAATCAATGCAATATTATTTCAATCAATTGTATTTATTAATTGCAACTCGCTCCGGATCTTTCTCGCAATTTTTTTGTTATTCATGACTTGAAATGAACCACTTCATATTATGACGAGTCTATTGTCTTACTGATACAAAGAAAGAATATGAACAAATAATATCATCGAAAAAAAAAAATCAAATCTAATTCAGCAACCATCGGAAAAAATGTATGATTTGAAGGAATATCATAAATCGAAATGCCTAAAGCCTTTAGAATTAGCCATTGTCAGTATCGTATTGAGAATCGCGGGGATTGTTTTTGCTGAAAATTTCTACATTCTCGAGCCTAAGGCGCGCGTCCGCCGTATCTCGCGCTTCACGCTCGATAATATATGAGACTCGTGCTTCCCACTCGTACATTTCAATCCTGAAATTTCTTGTAGTTTGTACACGTTCGAAACCGGAAATACCTTATTTCATCATAATGGATCATCGTGAAAGCATTAAATCTATAATATGAGAAACCATATTTACAATTTTCGAGTCTTGGAAAAAAAAGTCCAGAAAAATTTCCAAAACGTTCCCCTTCTTTCATTTTACATCCAAAATATCTGGCTAACAAACTCATCCTTTCTTTTGGGCCAATCAACAGGTGTGTCAAAGGCCGATTTGATCCGTCCATTTTTTTTTAGTTATTGTGTTCACAGCCATACGGACGGACGGACATACGGACATACAGACCAACAGACAGACACCACAAACACACGAATCTGGTAAAATGAACTTTTTCATAGGACAAGTGGTTTTTCCTTCATTTATAAATATCTGTAAATTTGTTCCAATTTTTCCCATTGGACGCGCAGTTTTTGTTCCAATCGTAAAAAATAAAATTAAAAATTGAAAAATTGAATTTCTAGAAAACAGAATAATCTGATTTCTAGATAATCTGTTGTAGTTGAACATTGAACTACTTCGTTAAAAATTTGTTTTTTTCCAGATTGGATTCACTCATTCAAGAATCAAAATCGAAATCTTTTTTCGTAGAAATACTATTCTTTAGTTTAAGATTTAGTATACTTCCTACACGGAATGATGTTTTCGACTGAAAATTTGAATAATTTCCTTTTTTGTTGAAAAGTGATCTATTGACACTCACCGCTCGCCTAGGGCCTCTCGGTAGAGTGCCAGTTTCTCGGCTGTTCATGCTTGAGTAATTATGTCTTCCAAGCGATAAGTGTAATTTGGAATTCCAATCTTCCGTTGAGATTTGCAAATTTATTTTCTTCGGTGGAAATTCTTTTTTTTTTAAAATACCACTATATGACTGAAAAATTTTTTTTGGTTCAGAATTCGACTAATTTCTTGATACTTTCTCCAAGAAGGATGAAATTCGGGGCACGCAGAAAGCGCGCGTGTAATTGCTTAGTATATGATGGAATATATGTAAAAAAAGTTGTAAACTTCTTATTTGAAGTAAAATTTTTCTCCTGAATCAATCCGACGAACAAAATTTTTCCTGAATATTTCACAAGCTTTGTAACTCTATTAATACTTTCAAACGCATCCGACGAAATGTTATCCGAGAAAACGCGAAAAAAAATTGGATCGTGTCCTAGTACCCAGTAGCTCAATTGACACCGTCAAGCGTTTCCGGTTTCCGGTCGCAATTAAACAAATTCCAAGAGCAGTTTTACTCCAGGCCACACACACGAATTTTTAGGTTAAAAAAAATAGAAAAAATTATTCTGCGATCTAAAAATGTGCATTTGAAATAAAATAACAGAGGGAAGAAGTTTGAATTTGAGAATTTATAAAATTATTCTATTCTTACTACGATATGAGACATCCCTGAAAATAGTAGTCAGTTGGTCGTGGGAGCTCAAGCATGAGCTTTGGACCCACTCCGTCTGGTTGCGGGTTCGATTCCCGGCTCGGACTCTGGAAGACCTTCAGTCGTCCACGGAAGTCGAGAGTCCAGTACTTCTAGAGTTCTTCAAGTTCTCTAAGTATTGAGTAGCTGTTGCTCTTGATGGTTTGGAACGCACCTCAAGCCTAATGTCTCCCTTGTCAGTGTGAGATAATATTTGAAGTCATCCTTAATAAATAAGAGAATTTTGGAGGAAGCAGAGTGATGATTTCATTTGAATAAATCGTACCAGCAATTTTCAGTTTATATAATCACGATCAAGGTGGAAAATATTACGAGGCACGTTTTTCTGCTATCTTAGTGGCTTAATCGCTGGAAAAGTGGGAGTGAGTGTAAAAAAAGAGATCGGAGCAAAGAGCTTAGATTTTTTTCTCGCAAAGCGCTTCACGTTTGGAATGATGAAAAGTATCCTTGTGAGCTTTGGAGATTTAAATTGAAAGCAAAGAGAAGATAGGAATGGTTTTTTCCCTTAAAATTGAAAATGTACAGAAATCAAACAAAAACGATAAATTTCAACAATTGAAAATCCAGTTTTTCAAGCTTGAAGCTACCAAGAACAAATCTCCATTGAATTTTTAATTGTAGAAAATGTAAGAAAAGTCATATTTATAGGAAAAAAGCCAAATTCCATTTGTTTACAATGTATCTGTCAATTTCATTTCCAAAATAATAAAAAAATAATAGTTTGAAGATTTTAATCTGGATTGAAGAAAAATTGATTCTAGATTTTGAAAAATTCAGTTTTAAAATCCACAATAGAAAATCTTAAGAATCGAAAACTTGAATTTGAAAATTGGAATGTTTAATATTCCGAAATAATTACGAAATTAAATTAATTACAATTCGGAAAATCTGCAAAGAAAGGTATACAAATAATCCACTTTATATTTTTTGATTCCCAAGTGACAAAATTGAAAATTCAATCTAGAAAAAATAAATTTTTACATTCATGAATAACTCAATAAAGGAAAATACACTTTTTGAGTTAACTTTGAATTTTTCTGATGTCGGAGATTGAAAGAAAAAACAAAAAGTCGGATTATCAGCATGAGAGATGGATTTTATTCAGAAATGCTGATTTCCAACCAAATACCTAAAATCTCAACTGAAATAGCCGAATTTTTTGATAAAAAAATTGATTTTCAACCAAGAAACAACTACCTGTCAAAATAGAATAAAAATCTATTCTAATTTTTTTTTCAATTTTTTTTTTAAACAGTTACATACCTAATGACGATTTATACTTAAAAATAATAAAATTAATATTAATACATATGACGATGACTATGATCCTTCAAAAAGAGGAATAAATTTCTAACAAAATAGAAGAATTTTCAATCAGAAAGTGAATTTATAACCACAAAAATTAATTTTGTACAAAAAAACATCAATTTCAAATTAAATATAGTGATTGATTTTTTCATGAGAACATATTTTTGATAGGAAAATAGTGAAATTTAATCAGGGTGATCAGTTGTTCGTGGTAGCTAAGACATAAGCTATGGTCCCACTCCGTCTGGTTGCGGGTTCAATTCTTGCCTCGCACTCTAGAGAGATTTCGTAAAGGAGAGGTGCGATGCAGAGACTCTCAAGCTCATGAAAGGGATATATTAAAATCAAATATTTTAGTAGTTGAATTTCGAACCGAAAATAGAATAGTTTGACTTTAAGTTGAAAGAATGCATTTTTTACTCAAGAAATGAATTTTTATCAAAAATGTTAGTTTTCAACCAAATGTTCAAATTTCTGATCAAAAAAATGCATTTCTAACAAAAAGTGATCATTTTCAAACAAATAATTTATTTTTCATTCTAAAAAACGAATTATCAGCAAGAAGATATAATTTTTCAACAAAATTGTTGGATTAACAACCAAGTTCATACGTTTCCAACTGAATAGGTTAATCTTCAAGAAAAATATTAATATCCAATCAAGGAAATTGATTTTTAACCTAAATAAAAAGAATTTTCAACAAAAAACATACATTTTCAACCGAGTAAATAAATTTCTGAGAGAAGAAGTCAAATTTTCTGTTGATGAAGTATATGAAGTTTCTTCCGAAGTATCTGAAGTATAAACCAAAAGAAATTTTGAACATAAAATTGAATAGTTGATTTTCCAATCATACCCAATTTTTATTTGGCATAAGTAAACAGTTCAAGTCAACTAAAAGAGAGGATTTTCCAACAGAAATGATGTTTAATTTTCAACAAATTAAATATGATTCTAAAGAAATAGTTTAGTTCTATCGAGAAAGATGAATTTCCCACCGCAAAAATTATTCTTCTGGAAGAAAAATTCACATCGGATTGCATAAATTTTTAACTAAGTAATAAAATGTTTAGATAAGAAATATCAATTTATTGTTAAAGATTCTATTTTCTCCTTAAGGGACAACTAAATTTAAACTAAACCTTTGAAAATTTTTACCTGTATAAACAACAACAAAAAATGTCGGAAAAAATCTAGTGGAACCTTCAACGTAATAGCTGAAAAAAAAGTTTATGTATCAACGTGGAATATGATAGTTGAGTTTTCAATATAAAATTTATTCATTGTTAAATAGAAAAGCCTTCAGGCTGATTTTCTAACCCAAAAAGAGTATTCTTCAGCAAAATGTAATAATTTTCAATCAAATATTTGAAGAATTTTTTTCTTAGATTCTCGTTTTAGCTATCCTAATAAATCGTTAGAGGATCGATGGACAGAGAATAAAAAAATTCCTAAGAATTTGTTTTATTTTGACCATAATAGTGAAATTCTCCACGAAAAAACAAAAATTGAAACAAAAGTTGAATTTCAACCGGAAAGCTTTTTTATTGAAGAAAAAAGCTATCTAACTAAATTTTTGATGTTCCAAGCCGATTCAACTGTGGAAAATCTAATCTCAAATTTTCTTTTATATTCATCATTTCAATTTATTGAAAAAAAAGTTGCTAAGAGTCTAAATGGAATGCTAGTAGTAATGATCTGAGTTATTCTTGACAAAAAATTGCCAAAAAGCTTCGAATTCCGTCCAACTAGTATCAAATTTGGCTCTCGCTAGAAATGGGTTGATTTCTGTAGAAGCTCGACAGAAAGAGATTTACACACACTTTACTATTCAAATTTGAAGAGTCAGTTATGGAGTAAAGCTATGCAAATTGTTTCCTTCACTATATTAAATCTCAACTCTTCAAAACTTAAAATTCATCCTTCCCAATAAACTTTCATCATGATAAAAACGTAACCTTTCAGAAAAAAGATCTGAATTGAAATCAGAGAGGTAAAAAGCGGTCTGAAGATGGTAAAAGAGTGGAATAAAAATGCCAAATCTGAAAAGGTAGAGAAGGTAAATTCACTTTCCCGACTTTCTGAAGAGCTTATTTCGGATCCAGGCTTTGCGGTTTTGCAGATACAGGGTGTCTACCCACCCTGGAAAACCTGGAAAACCTGGCATTGTCAGGGAATTTTTTTATACCTGGGAAAACCTGGAAATGTCAGGGAATCTTTTTTAAAGTCAGGGAATTTTTTCAAGTTTACTTAATTATTCTCTTGTAACAAAAATAATGATTTTCATCCGTGTACTGAAATAACATTATTCTCAATAATCCCGTGTAATATGATAATATTTAATCCAATTCGAATTAAACGCGGACGTAGCAACCAATCAGTGCCACCTTCTGCCCTCATGCGCATTATTGGGAATTTAAAGTTGCAATGCGAGACCCGATGGCCATCTAGCGAACTAACCAACATGGATGCCTCTGGGATACACGTAGTACACGTGGCAGTAGTACTGTTACAGTGGAAAATCTTGTTAGAGAAAGCATTGTTGTTGATAAACATTCTGAATGATTCAAACGACTCAAGATTCAAGATACTGATCAACAAATACTATTTTTCTCTCTGCATTTCAGCGTTGATGATTATTCATTTCTTGCTTTGTTTTTTATACAGTTATTACGTGATTATCAAATATAATCATTATCGTGATCATTAAATAAAATCTATTGTTAATCCTATCTTCCCCTTCGTAAGTCGTTCCACGTACGATTATAAAACTGGAATTGATCGCTCTTTCACCTTCGA
>WSXT02135340.1:0-10601 GCA_011762715.2 Neuroterus valhalla
GGGGGGGGGGGGGGGGGGGGGGGGCGTTTAAAACATTTTTTTGGAATTTTTTTTCTAAGTCTCAAAAATTAAAAGTACGGTTTATTGTAGTAGGTGAAAAATGAAACAATTTATCTCCATGACTTTTTTTGATAGAAGCAAAATTGTAAGAGTTATGGCATTTTCAAAATCCAAAAATATAAAAGAAAATGAGAATTTTTAGCCAAATAACCCAAGATGAGAAAGAAAGTCAGAGAGAAAAAATGTTTCTTTTCGGGGCCACTACAAGATCGTGAATACGACTTTTTGAATTTTTTCAAAAAAACGAAAATTTCATTTTTGATCACACAAAAAATAATGAAAAATAATCTGTGAACTCGATCACTTTCGAAAGCATGATCAGATTCGACTGTGCTTTGGCACCAATTTTGAGGGTCCAAAAATACAAGTCGAGTTCCTTAACCAGCTGTTTTGGATAAAAATTAGAAGAGGGGGAGCGTTTTGAAAAATTTTTTGGATTTTTTTTTCCAAGATTTAAAAATTCCAAGTACGGTTTCTTGCAGTAGATAAAAAGTGAAACAATTTATCTCCATGATATTTTTTTTATAAAAACAAAATTGTTGGAGTTATGGTATTTCCAAAATTCAAAAATATAAAAGAAAATGAGAATTTTTAGCCAAATAAAGCAAGATTGAAAAGAAAATTAGAGAAAAGAAAGGTTTCCTCACGAGAGCCCTACAAGATAGTGAATACGACTTTCTGAATTTTTTCGAAAAATCGGTTTCTTATATAGTACGGTTTCTTATAGAAGGTAAAAAATGAAACAATTTATTCTCATGATTTTTTTTGGATAAAAACAAAATTGACTGAGTTGTGGCATTTTCAAAATTCAAAAATATAAAAGAAAATGAGCATTTTTAGCCAAATAAAGCAAGATTGGAAAGAAAGTCCGATAGGAAATATGTTTCTTCATGAGAGCCCTACAAGATGAAGAATACAACTTTTTGAATTTTCTCAAAAAAAAAAAAAATTCCAATTTTGATCGCACAAAAAAAAAAGAAAAATAATCTGTGAACTTGATAACTTTTGAAAGAATGGTCATATTCGATCGTGCTTTTGCTCAAATTTTGAGGGACCAAAAATGCAAGTCGAGTTCGTTAACCAGCTGTTATGGATCAAAAATGACAGAGGGGGAGCATTTTGAAAATTTTTTTGGACTTTTTTCCAAGACTCAAATATTTCAAGCACGGTTTCTTATAGTAGGTAGAAAATGAAAAAATTTATGCTCATGATTTAACAAAAAAAAAAACAACTAAATTGTCAGAGTTGTGGTATTTTCAAAATCCAAAAATATGGAAAAAAATGAGAATTTTTAGCCAAATAACGCAAGATTGAAAAGAAAGTCAGAAAGAAAAAATTATTCTTTTTGGGAGCCCTACAAGATCGTGAATACAACTCTTTGAATTTTCTCAGAAAATTGAAAATTCCAATTTCGACCGCACAAAAAAAATGAACAATATGTGAATTCGATAACTTTTGAAAGAATAATCATATTCGATCGTGCTTTTGCACACATTTTGAGGGACCAAAAATACAATTCGAGTTCGTGAACCATCTGTTATCGATCAAAAATAAAAGAGGGGGAACATTTTGAAAATTTTTTGGGATTTCTTTTCCAAGACTCAAAAATTTCAAGTACGTTTTTTTATAGTAGGTAAAAAGAAAAAAAAATATCCTCATGATTTTTTTTTGATAAAAACAAAATTCTCAGAGTTATGGCATTTTCACAATTCAAAAATATAATCGAAAATGAGAACTTTAAGCCAAACTACGCAAGGTATGAAAAAAAGTTGTATGAAAAAAATGTTTCTTTTTGAGAGCCCTCCAGGATGATCTTTACAAGTTTTCGATTTTTTTCAAAAAATTGAAAATTCAAATTTTAGTCCCACAAAAAATAATTATAAATAGAAAGATTCATTTTTTTGGCCACACTGTGTTAGGTGCGGGAAAATATAAATGTACTAAAATTGTGCATCAAAAAAAGATCTACGAATCTGGGAAAATTAACTCCTTGATAGGAAAAGTAGTTTTTGCTTCATTTATAAAAATGCATATGAAAAATGAAAAAATATAACTTTTGGACAATTGACACAAGATTAGGAAGAATCAAATAGACGCAAGTTCTTTACCAGGAAAATATCTTTACATGTGTTATCAAGTTCTCTAACAGGATTTTCAGTTTTCATTTCAATCAGGAAAAACAACTACATCCTATTGGACGCGTAGTTTTTGTTTCAATAGTAAAAAATAAAATAAAAAAATTGGATTTCTAGAAAAACTACACAACATGTGAAAAAGATTAGGCAACGAAACTTCTCCACCGCTTCGGACAAACTCTGATCGAGTGCGCAGCACGAGACACGCGATGAGATTGTATTCGTTAAAGCCGGAGAAGTTTTAACAGAAGAGAATTCAGGCTCATAAAATTAAAGTAGTCGACATTTCGCTTTTGAGTTTCACAAGCTTTTTACAAAACTGTAGAGAGGTACAAAGGTCAAGCGTGTAGCGCGAGGTGAGATTACTAACGAGCGCGAAGCGCGAGATCCAAAAGACGCGCGCCCCAGGCGCGCTCAAACTTTCGAGCGAAGCGAGCCGCGCGCGAAGCGCGCGATTAGAATGGGCCCGCGCGGCGGGTAGATTTTTTATGTTATTTTTTATGAATAAAAAAACTGGAGGGCGGCAGTCCAAAAGGTAATAAGGTACATTTTGGCAATAATGGGTTTGTTAAACCAAAAATCATTGGAAAATCTTATACATATTTTGTTTAAAAGATTTGCTCAAGAGAACATTTTTTCGTATATTAATTAAAAGTTTGTATACCGCTGGATGTCAAGGAACATGCGGTACTTGACCCGCGTGCAGCGTTTTGTATTTTATTCTTTCAGATTTGTAATTTTCTGATCGATAAAAAGTAACACTTTTCGTATTCAACGTTTCCCAATAATTGTAAATTAGAAAATAAACAAATTGAAGTGAAACAAAAGTGTTATTCTTACCTAAAACTTGGAATTTCAATCACTCGGATTTTGTTTCCGGAAAATACAAAGTTTTTGTGTTGTCACCAGTTTTTATATTCATTAACCAAATTTATTCCAAGAATAAATCAAATTTAACATACGAATAAACTGAATGCCTCAGAGAAATGTTTTTATCTTTTTTCTGAACAATAAAATTGAATTTCGTATATTAATCCATACCATGGCTGCTCTAATTGTCAAGCAAACCGCCTTTAAATAGGAAAAAGGGATATCCATATAATTCACTCTGCCGAATCTTAACAGGACGGAAATCCCGGTACGTGTGAAGCTGAACCAGTAGTTAGTAGCCGAGAGAATAATCTAGAAAAGCATTTCCATCCACTAGATTCGAATACGTTTCGAATAATAGAAATTCTTAGAAACAAACAGATACTCAAAAGAACAAATATGTTCCCTTCATTGTCAATTCAGGTGCAACTGGACATCTAAAAAATGCACGAGAAATTTTAAGCACTTTTGAAAAGTTAAAATCGAGTAGCATTCATTGTGCCAATAAAGATAGTAAAGCCGATTTGACTGCAGAAGGTGAAGCAACATTAAACCTGGTCATGAATAAGGATAGCACGAAAGTATTCAGGCTCACTAAGAGAGAATGTTTCCTCGTCACGACGGTTTGCGGAGACGGGATTTACAACTCACCTACTAGACGATAAGGAAGTAAGCATTTCCGATCCTGAAACGAACGAATCATTAGCCGCGGAAGCATACGACAGGCCATATTGTTTAATAGAATTTCGAAGTTGCCAATACGGATTACAGTAGACTCTGTGACAGTTCACGCTGCGACACTTCCCGGTCGGTCTCGCATTTCTCCTAACTTCGTCCGTCCCCACTCTTGCTGGACACACGGCGCACACTCGACGCACCGCGTGTGTTTATCGATCAGTATCGATCGATAGCTCTAACATTTTCTCGAATCAAAGTTTGTTTCGGTCATCAGCTGCTTTCTTTGCCAACATTTTTAGTGTTTTGCTGTGTCTTTTTATGTTTTTTGTTGTTGGTAATGCCGCTGATATAAAATAAATAACGGTCAGTACTAAATATTGTGTCTCAGTAGGGTAAATTTAACTATTTTGATGACTTACACGTTGCGTGCGAGAAAAGACGAGTGGGGGAAATCTGACACTTCCCGTTCGCTTCCCCTACAGCCCCGGAGACGGGAACTGTCGCAGAGTCTACTGTAATATAAACGATCGAATTTCCTTGAGACAGCTATTTTTTATACGAAAGTAGTGGAGCAGGATTCGAACCAAAATAGTACGAGTAATAGAGATAATGGAATGGCAGTTGAGAACGAAATAAAATATGAGGTCAATTCAAGAAATTTTGACCAAATAAGAGAAGATAATCAATTGAAGACAGGTGATGATAAAAATAACACTAGTAGGGCTTTGAGCGAAGAACCAGTAGGGAATACGAATGAAAAAAACATGAGTGATAAGCGTATATTTTCGGACTTCGATATGTTAAAAGCTAAGATAAAAATAACAAATTTAGACAACTTGCCAGCAGTAGGTATATTTAAAAATTGTTCTTCTTCACGAAGACCTATAGCGTCAGTTGGGTATTTATGGAAGTTGCAAAGTTTGTGGAAAAATGACAAAGATATACTACAATCATCAGTTTTTGATGACAGCATACGTGATTGTGAGATATGTGCATTTACTAAGTTGACCAAACTGCCGTTTGAGAGTCAACAACGCACAGTGATTCAAGATCCCAGAAAGCTGGCCAAGACCTCAAGATTCGAAGTTTACCGGCTGAGGGTAATGTTCATTCATACTTGTTAAGGGAGCGTTAGAGCACAGTTTTGGAATAGGGCATGTCACTATATTCAAAACTGTCCTTGCGGCGAGCAGTTAAACTTGACTGTTCGCCGAATGCGCGCCCATGGGTGTGTTTCTCGAGTTTCGAACGTTCGACGAAAAATGTTGTTATTCTGTGAGTTCGTGCCAGAAACAGATAAGGTGACATGGAGGATATTCCTGAAGGTACGTTCAAGCGTTGCTTGTTTCCGCTTTCGCATTTCGAACGAGTATATTTATGATATTGGGAGTGGAATGAGCCCGTCCAAAAATTTTGTTTCTTATATAATTCAGGAATATACGTAGTGAATTCTGTTTTTGTCTGCGAGTGCGAGCACAGGGATTTCCGTTTCGATCGCAAAAAAGTATCAACTTTTTGATTCTTTTTGCAAAAGCTGCCCCAGGCTGCCCACGTAGAAATAAATGCGCTTTTTCTACAAGCGCGTGGGAGTTTTCACCCGCAGTATAGCTCACCAATCCGTGATTCTCCACGCGCCACATGCTATGCTGAAATGGTACTTATTCAAAATGAAACTAATTTATTCAGTGACGTTAAAATGTTTCCTTGGGAACGTTTGAAATGTGCTGGACACAATACATAGGGTGTCCAAATTAAATTTTATCATTTTATGAAATAACAGTATTGAGCAGTTGAAGTATTCAATTTTCTCATCGGAAAATATAACGTATAGATAAATAATATAAAAAACTATAAATACATAAACAATGGATATATGTAACAGTGATAAATGTTACGAAAACATTGAAAAATAAAAGCAACTTCAGAATAAAAACTTCAGATTTTTGGAGTAAAAGAGTTTATGAACTGTAAAATGAGGCAACACATTTTTTACTCCGTCATTGACAGGATTTAAGACGCGGGTCATGGAATGAAAATGTCTCAAAATTTTCAAATACGTGGAATCCTTCAAGGATCTGAATCTTGAAAATGGAATCACGACTTTAGTTGATGAAGCAGGGGCCGCAGAAGCGGGGGGGGGCTAAGGGGGCTCAAGCTTCCCCAAACGAAAAACTAGGGGGGCCGAGCCCCCCAAGTTTCCCATGTACTTCTGTGCATAATCTTGTCCGATGCCCTTTTTTTCTTGCTTCTCTGTTCCCGTGGGCCTTTGAGCCCCCCCCCCCCCCGCTTGAAAATACCTTCCGCGGTCCCTGTGATGAAGTTTCTCGGTATACCAGCTGATTCTTTTACTACTTAACAACCCTTCTAAGAAGCTTCAAGACAAGAACACTCAAAAGAGTCATACATATTAATTTTTTGAGTTTTGGCTAGGAATTCGGGATCTCAAACCACTGTGCGGCGTAGAGCGTCATGACTGTTGCAAATAATCCACTCTTATATGATGGGTTGAATATCTCCACCTACACATCTGCATAATTTTCGATACATTCCTGTATTTACCGACGATCATGAAATTTACAAAGGGAAAACGAGAAGATCTGCTATTTGAGACCAAATCAAGGTACAGAATACATGAGTACGGAGCTAGTAGTAGTAGGATGTAGGGGTAGGATATACAAACAAAGTGTCAATTCGCGAAGGGAAATAAGTGCAACCTGCTAGTTCGAATACCCCACAACAAAACGGAGTCCTAGAAAAATTCAATCATACCATTTAAAAGAAGATGATTGATTGAATAATGATTGATTCGAAGCTACCGAATAATATGTGGGATTCGGCATATGTGTATTATCGAACCCCAATAAATTACATGACTTCAAACCTCCCTTGGAATTATTTGCACCAGTCAATAGAGACAGGTTCAAAAACAATTCAAAAACATTCTGAATAACGATACAGTGGTTGCCTGAAAGAACGATGGTAAGCTTCTGAAGAACGGGGAGAACAGAAAAGAAAAAAAAGGATGAACTGCGAAAAGATTGTTAGAAATAGAGGGAGAGAGAATCAATAAAAACGAGAAGAAAAAAGAGATTGAGTATAGAAAAAGAATTCGAAGAAAGGATTAATAGTGATTAGGATGTAATATTATACCCCTCCAGACATCATCAATGTATGAAAGCTAGAATTAATAAAAATGACCCTTCTTGTGGAAAATATTCAAAACTTCTACCCCGTGATGCAAATAATATCATAAACGATGCCTACAAAAATAATGTAATTCTTACGTCATTCACAGCTTGACTAAAATAAAGTTTAAATATAGCAATAATAAAGGAATTTATAAGCCCTACGATTTCTTGTGGGAATTTTTTAACTTATACCATCATGGCCTGCTAATTGCTAAATCGACGATCGACCCCGATGGACGTTGCAGCGGATGCGATAAAAAACTGCCAACTAAGCAAACCGACCAGAGCCAAGTGTTCAGTTCCAATAGGAAGAAAAATGCAGCGTTGAACGGATTGAAATTATCCGAGAAAAATACGAATTTTTTGTAGGCTCCTATTTGAAAATATGGCTGAACGTGAAATGGGTGTAGATAATTAGTTATCATGATAATTAATAATAATTCATCATTTGGATTATGCTGTTCACCACCAATCATGCTTCTTCAAGTCTTCGAAATAAATATTTTCACTTCGTTTCATAGAAACATGACATTAAGAATAGATAAGAGTTAAAATTTAATAACTGAAGACAACTAAACGCATCAGAAATTTTTTTGGATGTTTTGTTGGCAGTTTGATAATATTTTCTAGATGTGCATGTTGCGTAATTATTCATCCATTAATAGAATATTTGGAAAGTAAGGAGCTTATGTAAATATTAGTTGTGACAGGATAGAAGATTCCTATATACAATAAGTGGGTTTAGAAAATTGTATCCATACATTGATTACTGTATAAAGGGAAGTGTTTCAAAGGTTAGACGTAGTTTTGACTTGAGTCCATATCGTTTGTTGGATGAATAGTTTTTTTACTCCAATGTCGCGAAAAGAACGATCAAATGATTGCGTCTTTCGGATCTCGCGCTTCGCGCTCGATCGTATTCTCACCTCACGCTCCGCGCTCGGTTATAAAGTGACCTCGCGCTTTGCACTCGGCCTTCGTACCTACCTACAGTTGTATAAAAAGCTTGTGAAACTCAAAAGCAAAATGTCGACTACTTCAATTTGATGAGTGCAGTTTTTCTAGAAATTCAATTTTAAAATTTTATTTTTCACGATTGAAACAAAAACTTTCAATCTTGCGTTATTTGGCTAAGAATTCTTATTTTTTTGTATATTTTTGAATTTGCAAAAAACCATAACTCTGACAATTTTGTTTTTATCGAAATAAATGATTAGGATAAATTGTTTACCTTTTCAAGCGCTACACGAAATTCCACTTACAATTTTTGATCCTTGTAGAAAAAAGTCCAAAAAATTTCCAAAATGCTCCCTCTCTCTGATTTTTCATCCAAAATAGCTGATGAACGAACTCGTCCTTTCTTTCCCGGTCTCAAAAAAGTGTGCCAAAGCGCAATCCAAAATGATCATTCTTTCGGAAGTCATGGAGTTTACAGACATCAACGACAACAACGACGACGACAATGACAATGACGACAACAACAACAGGCAGACAGGCACAGACGTGAAAACTACTTCTTCGGAATCAGGAGGTCTCAAAACAAGGAGATTTCATAAAATCCGTGGGAGTCGATTTTCACAAAAACCAATACCTTCTCATTATGATGAGAATGTAAAAAGTTTCATAAATGAGGGCATTGCATTCCTTTATTTTGCGATTAATTTTTCACAATTTCACATAGAGAAAGTGTTAAAAAAATCATAAATAATCTATTTCTTCTCATATTTTCGCTTACATCTGGGATTCCTGTTGTGAAAAAAAATTTATGGACTCATCAATCAGAATTTGTTTTCCCGCTCTAATTCAAAACTACAAGTTAAGGGATGACATTGCACAATTTTGTTGGATGTAAAGATGGTTATCATTATTCATGATCAAATATGATTGCATGCAGAATGACTCCTTCCGTTCGAAAAGCACTAAGTAATTTGTGAGAACACTTATATTATTGCTTACAGATATGATCTTATAATTGTAGTATTTGTGGAAATGTTGGTTTTCAACAACTGTTTTTGCTACTTAATATAAACCTCTCCAGACGATACTCATGGTTTGGATTTCTTTAAAACAAAGGTAAGATGACGAATTTTTCCACACAATTTATTTCAATACATTCTTATGCTGAAAAATAAAATTTTTACTCGATTCAAATAAATTTGAAACCAAGATGGAGAATCTTCAACCATAATGGTGAGGTTCGAACTAAAATAAATGAGTTTAGAGCTGGGAAAATTAATTTTCAGCTGAGAAAGACGGAATTTCAACATAATACTCAATTTTCAAGAGGAAGAGTTTGTTTTAAAACAAAAATTGAAATTTCAACACAAGAGTTTAATTTTCAACCCAGAACTTGAATTTGCATAAGGAAAAATGGAAAATAACCAAGAAGATAAATTTTCTAACTAGAAAGACGAATGTCCAACGAAATAATTTAATTTGTGACTGAGGAAATGTATAAAACATTTTAACGGAAGAAGTGAGTTTTCAGTCTAAAAATTGTATTCTGACTCAAAATGTTGGATTTCCAACAAGAAAAGATAGATTAAGAAGTAGACAAACTGATTTGCAGCGAGCAGAGACGAATTGTCATCAAAAAATTTATTTTATCAACCGAACGAGTGAGTTCTTGACCGAAAATTAGATTTTTGAACAGAATGTTCAATTTTCAAGGAAAATTATTGAATAAGGAATTGAACAAATTATTTTTCAACTAGAAAAGACCACTAGTCATGAAAAAAATGTGCGTCACATATTTCCTCATCTCCCAAATCTTGTAGGGTCAGAAAGGCACCCCTGTGACCAGTCATGAAAATAATGTGGGTCACGCACCTTCTCCTTTTCCCAAGTCATTTGGGGAGCAGGCAGACACACATGTGACTTGTTATAGAAATAATGTGAGTCACATACCTCACCCATTCCAAAGTCTTCCGGTGGGCCGGACAAACCTGTGACTTGTTATAGAAATAATGTGAGTCACATTCCCCTCGCTTTTCCCCAGTCTGGGAAAGGGGGTGGGAAGGCACCCCATCACCAGTTATAGTAATGATCAGGATCATATACCCTCCCCCTTTCACAAGTCTTGTGGTGGGCGGGAAGACACACCTGTGTATTGTAATAGAATCAATGTGAGTCACATATCCTTCCTTTCCCTGAGTCTCGTGGGCGGGGAGGGGGGGGGGCACACCTGTTACTAGTTATAGAAATTATGTAGATCACATACCTTCCGCCTTTCCCAAGTCTCGTGGGGGGCGGGAAGGCTTATCTTTGACTTCTTATAGAATCAATGTAAGTCACATATCCTCCCTTCCTCCAAGTCTCGTCGGGAGAGAGAAGGCACCCCTGTTACTAGTTACAGAAATAATGTAGATCACATACCTTTCTTTTTTCCCAAGTCTTGTGGGGAAAGAGGCTTATCTGTGACTTGCTATAGAATCAATGTGAGTCACATATCCTCCCTTACCCAAGACTCGTAGTGGGCGGGAAGGCTTATCTGTGATTGGTTATAGAAATAATGTGAGTCACATGCCTCCCCCTTTTCCTAAGTCTGGGAGAAGGAGGTGGGATGGTTCTTCATTACAGGTTATGGAAATGATGTAGAACCCATACCTTCCTCTTTTCCCAAGTCTTGTGGGGGGGGGGGGGCCTTTTTTTGAACTTTGAATTGCATCAA
>WSXT02135351.1:0-10600 GCA_011762715.2 Neuroterus valhalla
GTAGATCTTTTTTTGGTGCACAAGTTTAGTTCATTTATATTTTCCCGTACCTTGCATAGTTTGACCAAAAAATGAATGTTTCTATGTTTCATTATTTTTTCTGCGTCTAAAATTAGATTTTTCGATTTTTTGAGGAAACTCGAAATGTCGTAAAGATCATCCCGGAGCGCTTTCAAAAAGGAAAATTTTTTTCTCCAAACTTTTTTTCATATTTGTGTTGTTTGAACAAAAATCCTCATTTTCGTTCATATTTTTGAATTTTGAAAATGCCACAACGATCGAATATGATCATTCTTTTGAAAGTTTTTGACTTCACAGATTATTTTTCATTATTTTTTGTGCGATCAAATGGAAATTTTCCATTTTTTGAGAAAATTCAAAAAGTTGTATTCACGATCTTGTTGTGCTCCCAAGAAGAAAAACTTTCTCTTTCTGACTTTCATTTCAATATTGCGTTATTTCGCTAGAAATTCTCATTTTTCTTTTATATTAAAACAAAAAAAATTACTCTGACGAGTTTGTCTTCATCGGAAAAAATAATAAGGGTAAATCGTGTGCCAAAAAGCAATCCAATCCGATTAGTCTTCCAGAAGTTATGGAGTATACAGACGACGACGACGACGACGACAGACAGACGCCAACGTAAAAAATACTTTTTCGGAATCAGGAGGTTTTAGAACGTGGAGATTTGATAAATTCTGCGAAAGTCGATTTGTACATAAGACCAATGCCTTCTCATTATGTTGAGAATGTAATAATCTGTGAACTCGATAACTTTTGAAAGAATGATCATATTCGATCGTGCTTTCGCACCTATTTCGAGGAACCAAAAAGACAGGTCAAGTTCGTCACCCAGCTATTACGGATAAAAAATCAAAGATAGAGAACATTTTGAACATTTGAACATTTTTTTGGACTTATTTTCCAAGACTCATAGATTTAAGGTACGATTTCTTGTAGCACGTAAAAAGTGAAACAATTTATCCCAATCATTTTTTTCGATAAAAACAAAATTGTGAGAGTTATGGTATCTTCAAAATTTGAAAATGTAAAAGAAAATGAGAATCCTTAGCGAAATAACGCAAGATTAAAAAGAATAGAGAAGAAATAGAAATAGAAAATTCCCATTTTGATCGAACAAAAAATAATGAAAAATAATTTGTGAACTCGATAAATTTCGAAAGAATGATCATATTCGATCGTGCTTTGGCGGCCATTTTGAGGGACCAAAAAGACAAGTCGAGTTCGTTAACCAGCTATTTTGGATGAAGAATCAAAGGGGGGGAGCATTTTGCAATTTTTTTTCAATAATTCTCTCCAAGATTCAAAAATTGTTAGTAAGATTTCTTGTAGAACGTAAGAAGTGATACAATTCATCCCAATCTTTTTCTTCGACATAAACAAAATGTTGAGTCTTATGGTATTTTTGAATGCCGAAGATATAAAAGAAATTGAGAATTTTAAGCCCACTAACGCAAGATTTAAAAGTAAGTCATGGAGAAAAAATGGCTCTTCTTGGGAGCCCTACAAGATCATGAATACAAATTTTTGAATTTTCTCAAAAAACCGAAAAATAATAAAAAATGGAAAGTTTCATTTTGGTCGAGTGCGCAGCACGAGACACGCGACGAGAATGTATTACTAAGAGCCGAAGAAGCTTCAAGAAAAGAGAGTTCACAATTATCAAATTAGTCTAGTCGACATTTTGCTCCTACGTTTCAAAAGCTTTACATAAAACTGTAGGGAAGTACAAAGGCCAAGCTCGGAACGCGAAGTGAGTTTATCATGGAGCGCGAAGCGCGTGATAGGAAAATGCCTGCGAAGTGGGCAGATTCTTCAAAATAAAAATATATGAAAAATATGTATTCTCCTATCCTGTCACGATTTTTTGGAATTATTTTCATAAATTGATCCGATGTAAGATTAAACCAATATGCAAACCCTTTTGAACACCTTTACAACACTATCTACTTATTGAATTTATTGGGAAAAAATCTGCTTTGACACTGAGGGAGCAAGGAGGTATGAAATTCAATACGTCCCTCATTATAAGTCTGAGGTTTTTCTCGAAACTCTAAGGGTAAAGAGATTTCCTGCTTAACGCACTAGAATGAAGGATGTAATTATAATTCAACAAAAGAAAGGTCTCCAAGAAAGACAAGGTGAGTAATAAGGATAACAGAAACCACTGATTGTAATACTTAATTCAAAAGTTGAGATGCGAATTGCAACTAACGAAAATTGTGAATGAGCTCCCTTCAGGAGATGAAAGAATGGAGAAGGGTATTGTTCTCCTCTTTCAAAAGTATAATTTTGCAGATGCCTGCCTCTAAAGAAGATTCATGCGTACTCTTACTCTAAAAACTTATTACCAACGCTCGTTTATCGTCTTTCAAGAAAGCATTATTAATGCCTTATATTTGAGTTCATGATCCACTCTAATTCAAACAAGAGAAATCCTTTATAGTGGATTATAAAGAATATTACCATTTTCACTGTTGAGTGATCCTCGTGAATCTCATTTCGTAATAAAAATTCTTTTCACTTGATACTTTTAATTCGTGATATTAAGCATACTGAATTGTTGTTTAACAAGGTAGAGAAACTTCCAAAGTTGTTCTGTACTTTTATTTACGAGTTTAGTACCAAATGTAGTTTCCCAAATATTGAGGGATTAAGGGATTAAAATACCTGGTCGAAAACCTAACATCTCGTAAATTAGGGGATGTCGGGTTGATACAATCATCGCATAGCATGACAGTACAAATTGGAGGCCTTTGAAGAAAGTTTTGGAATATTTGTGTTAAGAATATTCTAGATTATTCCAGAGGAATAACAAATATTCAAGAATATTACGAAAAGAGCCCTAATAATTCTGGAGCATCCCTTAATATTCCAAACAAATAAAGAAATTTTTTAACTTCTTAGAATATTCAGAAAGATTCTTGAAAAAAATTATCAAAACTCAATCCTATGTTCTGGAATTCATTAAAATTATTGTCAGATATTTAATTTTGGAGAACACGCTTCTTTCAGAATAATGCAGTTTAGTGTTGAAATTGGAGTGAAGTGTAATCCATCCTCAATAAGGTAATAATTTTCTGCCTTTCTCCGTATTCTATGCTTGCAACTTCTTGATTAGGAAGTTTATTAGAATACATCTACCAATTGGCAAATTTGTTTCTGAATAAGTATCAATGCTTGGGACTTAATTTAAGCTTGCTGTCCCTATTCTGCTTCAATCAATATGAATCTGAAGTTTTTAGTCTTTGAAATTTCATATTGATTATGCGTGCAGTATGTTTTATTCTATACTCTAAAATTTTTTAACTGGAGCAGAAGTAATAGATTGTGTTTAATCGTGCGGCAGATGAAAATCCATTCGATACTGGAGCATGATGTTTTGTTCAGAATACAATAACGAGAGTATTAATAACCAAAACTGCTCGTTATCAGAACCCCAGAGGCTCTCGTTCATGTAAAGTGTACAATACCTGAAGCTTTTTTCTGCTATAACATTACAGGATGCCCGATAGACAGTGTATCGCGCATAATTTCTATCGGTGACTCGTGATACACAAATAAGGCCTATGACTGAATATAACAAGAATCATCTTTTTGTAATACAAAAGAAAAATAAGAGAGCTGTGATAACGAAATTTGAACGAGTTGAAACTCCAATTGATTGCAAACTCTGATAAGATTTTTGGCTAGATTTCCATACTTTCTTGAGAAGCATTGATTGACCTATTGACAAATTTTTTACGACCTCTTATGGCGCACTCACCCATCTGTAAATATCGGAAAAATTTTTCACACTTGCTTATTATTCAAGTGAGAACTTTTCTTGTGAAATGGGAAATACAACAGTGGTGCTTGAGTTGTATGTTGGTGGCGATAGTGGAGCGTGCTTGTCGACAGGTGGTGATAAAGTTTTACGGACTTTCTGCTAAAGGTGTGAATGGAGCGTGAGGTTGGAAGCTCAGGTGGTGAATGAGGGCGCGAAAGGGGAGACAAGGGTAGGAGAAGTATTTTTTGATGTGTATGGGGGATGGAGTTAGGTGAGACAGGAAAAGTGTAGTTAGGTTGATGAGAAGGAAGATAAATTATTATGTTAGGGATCGAGTTATTGAGGGTAGCAAGGAAGTTCATAAAGGTTTCGGGGAGAAATAGTAGGGTATGGAAGGGCTTGCTAGGGTGGAGTAATTAGAGGAAATGAGTGTAATGTAGAAATAAAGGGATATTTCAGTAGAGTGAAAATGGAGTACAGAGACATCTGTCGGATACAGTAGACAGTCACCGCCATGGTAGGAGTCATAGTTATCGGGAGGAGAGCAGGCAGAGACCTAGCATGAGGGTGACAACGAGAGCGCTGGAAGTGAAGCAGACGGAGAGAAAGCAGTGGACTCGACACTCAGCTCGGTGTCTAGCGACGCGCGAAGGAAGGGGAAAAAGCTTGATTGAGGAAGCGGGGGGAACGTAAAGGCTAGGAACCTTATGCAAGCATAGCGGTAGAAACCGCAGGTCCCCTAAAAAATGGCACAGCAGCTGGAGAAGACGATAGGGTTGCTTATTTCGGAAATCAGGGCGCTTAGGGAGGAAGTGGAGGGTATGAAGGAGGACGTAAGGATTAGGGGAAAGAAATGAGAATAAGAAATAAAAGATCTGATGGAGAAAGTAAAAGCTTCAGAGACAATGGCCCTGTTTGTAGGGGAGGAAAAAGGTAATAAAAACCGGTTGAAAGAGGATATTAGGGTATGGATGAAAAAGATAGGCAAAACGTGCGTTGAGATAGAGGGTACACATAGGAGATTGTTGCAGGCTGGAAGGAGACCAGAAATATGCTCTCTGCCTTGTCCCAGATATGTATCTGGGACAAGGTAGAGAGCATGATTGAAGAGAAAGTGGGAAGGTGTGATAAGGAGTAGGTGGTGACGGGAGAAAGAATAAGAATGAAGGTAATTCAGTTACCAATGGAGACAAGAGAGTAGAAGAGTAGAAGACATAATGTCGTGATAAGGGGGCTAATGGTAATAGGCGGAGAAGATCGGAAATGAGTGGAAGCGCTGCTACAAGGTATAGGGGAGTTTCAGAGCAAGGTGGGTAAAGTCAGTCTAGAGAAGAGAAAGGAGAATGTAGTAGCGGTGGTGGAGTTGGAGAACTGGCAAGATAAGTTGGAGGTGAAGCGAAGAAAAAGTAGGATTAGGAATAAGAACGGATACATCAATCACGATCTGACGTGGAAGAAGAGAGAAATTCAAAGACTGATGAATGACACAGCTAGAAGGGAGACGAGTGAAGGGAGAGTGGCGAGAAAAGGATATCAAAAAATAAAAATAGAGGAGAAAATGCTGATCTAGAATAAAGAGAAAGAGGAGTTGAGGAATTTGCAGAGGAACTTGTTCCACAGGAAATAGGAGGGTACACGAATAGCAGGGCGATGGAGAGATAAAGATGCTCTTTTGGAATGAAGCAGGAATCAAAGAGAAATATGAGGGCTTTAGTAGGTATGTGTAGTGATTTGGTGTTGTTGCACTGGTTACCGTGGGTAAAGGGCAAGAAGTGGAGCAGGATAGAATCAAGTCTACCAAGGGGGCTTAGGTGGAGGCTCCAAGAGGCGGTCAGGTTGAAGAAGAAATAAAGGACTACTGGGGGGATTATAACGGAGATCAGGGAGGGTTTTGAAGAAGAAATTCACGATGGTGGTGAGGAGCGGGAGTGCAAATAAGGGGCCGTGAAGAAAGGAGGGGTGACGTGCAAGTTTGTCACGTGTAAAATAAGGATGTGAGAGAAAGGATCAACGGTAGGAGGGGATTTCAATGGGAGAATCGGGAGAGAAGCGGGTTTCTACCTGGATGGTGAAATTCCCGAAAGGAGATCAATGGTCAATTGTATGATAGCAGGGAAAGAACACGGAGAGTACACGTATGTAAGCAAGGAGGGGGCATTAGTTATAGACTATGTCGTCATGAATATGCAAGGATGGGAGGAGATAAGAGATATTCGCAGTAGAAGGAAGGATAGAATCGGATCATAAGCCATTATTGGGGGAGGCTAAAGAGCTACCAGGAGAACAGGAGAACCAGGAGAAAGAGAATACCAGAAGTAGTTAGGAGAAGTAAGTTTCGGAAGGGAATCGGTGGAAGAGATATAGGGAGATCTCAAAGTGAAGGTGAAAAGGTGTGTGCAAAAGAAAAGATTAAGAAAGAAGAATAAAAGAATAGTTAAACCGTATCGGGATAGGAAATGCAAAAGGATGGAGAGAAGGGTTGAAAAGAAATTAAAAAAGGGAAATGAGGGAACTACGCAGATGGAGGAGTACGTCGAAATGCGGAAGGAGTTTAGGTTGATGCGTAAAAAGGAAGAGCAAGGGAGAGAAAAAGATCTGTAAGAGAAGTTGAAAAGTGTTGAGACCAATAGTGACGTGTGGGAGATAATTCAGTTCTACAATATTTATATTTGGCAGCAAGTGGAAGAGAGGGTAAGGGGCGTGTATGAAGAGACGAAGGATAGGGTGAAAGTGGGGATGTAATCTTAATCTCTTACATGGAGAGGAAGCCAGAGGAAGTTCTGTTAGTGGAAGTGAGGCTGGGAGGGGTTAAAATTTGTTCACTCGCGTATGTAGATGACACAGTGCCATTGGCAAAGGCGAAGAGCCCTTGAAGGAGATGAGTAAGAGGTTGAGAAGACGCCTGGGTAGGACTTGGTTAAATAGCAAAATAGTCCAAGGTTATGGTGTTCAGGAGGGGAGGTCGATGGGATGAGGGAGGGGATTAGAAGTAGAAGGGAAAGGGAGTGCAGGAGGTGAAACAGTTCGCAAATCTGGATTTCCTATTTCGGAGGAATGGAGAAGTAGATGTTCATGTAAAGGAGAGAGGAAGGAGAACAAATGTTGTGACGAGGCAGGTGTGTGGATTGGTAAAGAGATCATTCGAAGATAATTTTCAGAGGAGGAAGAAGCTGTTCGACTCGCTTGTGATGAGTGTGCTACTGTATGGAGTAGAGGTGTGGGAGCGAAAGGAAAGTGAGGAGGTAAATAGAGTATAGGAGGTACATCAAATGGACACTGGGGTTGGACAGGAGAACATCTAGTTACATTGTGAGAAGAGACGCGGAGACGAAGAGTTTTGAGATCCTAACAGGTAGACGAGCGTGTAAGTATGAGGGAAATTCTTGGGAGAGAGGGGAAGTAGGCTTGTAAAGGAGTGTTGGTGGAAGAAGGAGAACAGGAGAGAAGATGGGAAGATGGAGAGAGAGAGAGGGCAAAAGGGGAGGAGAGGATAAGAAAATCAGGGTATAATGAGAAATATGAGCAGTTATGCCAATGGAGAGAGCGCGGTATTTTTGTGAGAAAGGGATGAAAGGGAGCAAGGAGATAATAGCGAGAATGAGATTATGGAAGCATGGAGGGCGCTAATAGGTTCTGGCTTGCGCAGGAGAAGAGAATGTGCGAGTGGTGTGGAAAGGGGTACGCAAAGGTGGAACACTGGTTGGAAGAATGCGAGGAGTTGGGTAGAAGTGGAATCAGCATGGAATCGATACTGCATAAAAAAAGGGAGAAAAAGGAAATCGCATGGGCGAAAGGGGTGTTGGGCAAGATGGAGGAGAAGAGAAGGAAGGAGGAGGAGGAATGGAGATAAATTTGTAAGGACAGGAGGAAGTTGGTGTAATATTAATGTGAATAATGTAAATAGTAGAGGAGGATTAACAAATAAGTCATAGTAGATCAAAAATAGGTAGGATTCTCGGAGGTAGAGTTTGACAATACGAGGCTGGCAAAAGATAGGGAAATGCGTGCGAGGTAAAGCGAGGGAGGCAAGGTAATGCAAGCAAACGGTATCGACGTATCGATTGACTTATTCAAAAGATTATACTGCCTAGTAGTAGCACTTATTGAAATTTCGAAAAAAGTTCTGATTTGTTTAAATGTAAAATAAAAACTCTTCCCATTAGACATTTCGAAATACTGATGATTCAACAAATATTTTTATAATTATTATATGACAATGATGATTGATTACCTTCCAAGAGACTCTCTGATTTTTCTAGAATAAGATCTTTGTCAAGGCAGAAGAATAGATTTGGAAAAAATTGTTACTCACTCTGATTGCATAGAAGAAAAAACACAAGTTTACAAAAATTCAACAGAAATTTGTTACTCTGAAATTTCAGTAGCTATTGGAACAGTTTCAATCAATGCTGTTTTTTCTTTGAACCAAAAACTATATAAAGAGATATCAGCTTGTCTTATAGGATCTCTCTTATCTCCAATTTTCTTCAAGTCTTGTATGAATGGATTTAAAAAATAGAGCATCCAAACTAAGCTTCAATCCGCTTAGCTACGAAAGGTATGTTGATGATACTTCTACAATAGTTCTCACAGATGGAATCCAAGAAACATGTCAATTTCAAGAACAGGAAAAAAAGCTTTAATTACCACTTGATGCAAAATAACTTAATGGTCAGGGCAAGATTCAAATTATAATGCATACCATCAGTTTAACCAAAAAGTTGGATTCATAGAGAACTAATAGACAGACCTATGAAATTAAGTGATTTCAAATTCGAGAAAGAAGAGTGAACCATTTAGAATCTTCACTTCAACAAAAGAATCAACCACCAACTTCAATAGAAAATGTTATTGAAGGAAGATTATATGAAATTAATAATAGTTACAGTGAATATGATGAACGGTTGAATAATTACAACAACAAAAAAACTAATTTACGTGTTTCGTCGTTCTGATACATTCAAGGTTTACTACAGATACTAAAAACAGCTGAGAAAACTTCGAACAATAATTTATGCTTCAAAAACAATCATTTGCTGAAAAATTGTCTTATAAATAAGGAAGATTCTCAGAAAATTGGAAATTGAACAAGCATTGTTTATCTGATCGAATGCAAAGGTCGTGATGAAATTTAGATTGGTGAGGAGGTCAAAAAACGAGAATAGCTGAACATAAAAGTGATTATAGGATTAACAATTTAAACACAGTATTGTCACAACACTCGTGGAATTTTCAGCACACTTTGGATTTTGAAATAGATAATGTTAGGATTTTATGAAGCAAAAAAGAAAAACACTTATAGACGTAGAATTTCGCAATCGATTTTCATACTGGCCGGCGGTAGTTGGCCGAAGGTGAGAGAAACGAGCGCCAACGACCACGCTAAGATTGACACAAAATCTTCAGAATTACCGAAGCGCGTTTTTCATTTGCTTCTATAAATTTAACGCAACCTTTGCCACGACCAAAATTTAACGAGCCTATTGCAGGGGTTCAAATTATATATCCAAGCATTCATACCTTGTCTTGATGAGCCCGATGATGCTTATTTAAATATGTCGGGCTAAAATTGATAGTTTTCAGAATGTTTCTGCATGGCAAGTCAAGTCCGTCTCTTTCGCACCTGTGCTCGCTCGCTATGGCGAGACAAGGATCGCTGTTCCTTCGAAATGTCTCTTACACTCCCGTGCTTCTGATTCTCTATCTCTTTCGCATCAGAGTTTGCACGTCAATTGAGCTGCCGGATCATCACAGGGGGGCACGTAAAAGTATTTTTAAGACAACAGGGTAAACCCTAGCCATCTGAAAATGAGGTCCCAAATTTTCAATTCTTGAAAGTACACTTCAATACAAAATTGTACTACGCTCCTCTTCCTCATGATCACACTTGTAGTACTTTAGTTTAGTACGATTATAACCACAGTTTTAAAGCTATTCAAATTTTTCCCCGCGCGATGCCAGCGCCAACGTGGCTCGGCCGCAGCGGTATCCCTCATTCTCCCGTTTTGTGCGAAGATCGCCACATGTTTTATCAACGAAAATCCAGAAAATAATTAGCATCATTAGACATCATTCGTCATCATGGACCGCGAAATGAAGAAGCTGAAACGGAAAATGAAGAAGTACAAAGATTTGTACAAATTTCCGAAAATTGGAGCTCGTGCCAAACCACGAGGAAAGTGAATATCATCGAGTTATTACTCGAATAATGTGTGAGTTATTACTCGACAAAATGCGAGTTATTACTCGTTCAGTCAATAATTTAATTATAAAGATACAATTCATATGGGAAAAAATAAAATAAAATAAAGAATACGCTTTTCCTCGTTGGAAAACGACATAACCTCAAATTACTGGTGAGGAGTTGTTTTTACTCCTCTTGTGTACCCCTTCTTTAATCTATGAGAAAAAGTGTTCAAGTTATTACTTGAAGAAGAAAGTTTGAGTTATAACTCAAAGGGGAATAAATCTCGACAATTGAACGAGTTTTTACTTGTTGTGTTGAATAGAAAAATTTAACTGGAAATTGCCTAACAGGTTATTCGAGAAGGCGTTCCAGGAGTTTATCCTCATCAGTCGACTCCAGAAGCCGCTCGAGGAGCCCAAGACTTTCTGGGTCATCGATATCGTCCAAAAGCAGATGCCGTTCCAGGAGCCGTTCGAGGAGATCCTCCAAATCGGCAACGCCACCTGAGACAAGACAGCAGACAGAGGTTCAACTATTAGATGGGGGCAGTAAAGCCGAGGAGGGTAAAGGTCCAGATATGTCTGCTGAAGACATCCGAGAACTCATTGGTGATCCAATTTTTG
>WSXT02135374.1:0-10600 GCA_011762715.2 Neuroterus valhalla
GCGTAATCGGGGTGGTTGGGCGGGGGGGGGGCGGGGGGCCACAAATTTTTTTTTTTCGGCACCAGTTCGTCGTCAAAGCGTATGAATTTTATGTTCAGATTTCCAGAAGTTCCGGGGGTTGGGGGGGTTGAACCCCAAAAACCCCCTCCTGCGTTCGCCACTAAAATCAAATTATGATATTGACGCAGGAGAAAAATTAATTTCTACGTGAAATCTTCTATTTTTGAACTAAACTCAAAAAATTATTTATTTCATCTAAAGAAAATGATGATAAGATAAAGCGTGAGGTCAAAAAGCTACACAAGCCTTCAAAATAAATATTTAGCGTGTATACTTCAGAAGTTCTTTTTCATGAGGTAATGAATTTAAAATTAATGCCAATCTTCTGTGTTTTTCTCCCTCGCTTTTCCATTTACATTTCTAATTATACCTAGCTCTTCCGAATCGATTTTCCGTTTTTGTTGTATTTTTTCCCTATCCCTTCCGATCAAATCCTACATTTCCTTAGCCTTCTTTTTTCATCAACCACAAATTTTTTGAAAACCTTTTCCTTTTCTAAATTATTTTACCATCCCCCTCACTCTCACGCTTCCTTTCAGGCATGCCTAAACTATTATTTTACCATAAATTTCGATTAACTCCACTTCATGTTTAAAAGCTCTATTTCGTGCTTCTTTTTATTTTCTCCCTATCCACGACTTTTAGGACGATATTTCATGGCATACATCTGTCTAGCTTCAGCGTACATTTAATGCATTCCTTATGCAACACTCCTCAAAGGAAAAGTTATGCATATGCATTTCCGTTTTCTTTTACCCAAATAATGCATGAAACAGATGCAATTAGTGGTTATATTTTCCATTATGCATGACTTTTTGACTAGCTCCCATTATATTTTTTCAATAATAATCTTTGAATAATGTATCCCATGTACTCCAAACCTCTTTTATGGCAACACTTTCTCTTTCCAATATTTCTTCAACATGATCCTTGCTGTTATCATTTTTTTCAGTAGGAATCCTAGAAACTTTAATTCCTCCACTTCTCAAACTTTCTCCCTTTGGGACCTTCCATAAACCACGTGGTACCTTGGGAGAGGGAGGGGCTCGGCGAAAGCCAACGTCGGTCTTCATCAAGGGGGGTGGGGTCTAAGTCCAAACCACGTGGTTAATAAAATTACTGGGAAAGATATTTTATAAGTCATTAATATTTCGCATGAGTGGCTGGTGTCGCTGTTTGTTGACTCAGATTTTTATAAAAAGAGAAAAAACCTTATAAGTTTATGATTTATATTCGTTATATGACAAATTAAAAAAAAAACACGTGGAAACCTGAGGGGAGGGGGATGGTGAATGAGAAAGTCAAGGTGGACTACATGGGGGGAGGAAGTGGTCAAAGAGTACCCAAAATTGGGCCACGGGTTTACGGAAGCCTCCTTTGCATTGACAAAAATGTCTCCATCCAAAACCAATTTATTTTCTTCCTATTTACTTCCCTTGTCTTTCCATCATACTTTCTAAAACTTTATCCATTTAGGCTACCACTCCAAAATGGTCTGCCTATGTTAACGACCAAGGTCTGCTTCAGTAGAACAGCAATTGAAGACAAATAATTTGTTAGCTTTTTATAGATCATTCTTTATTCCTGAGACGTTTATAACGTGAGAAGAGGGTGAAAGAAACATCTGGACGACAAGCATTTATAATTTTTTTGCCTTTTGAGTTTTCCGGTGGATAGTTGGAGGTACAAGTGTACACAAAGAAATGAGACAAAAGGCTGTAACGATTCGGAGCAAGCTTCTCAAACCACCTTTGTTTCACCAGAAAGTTCAACGAGAAACTTTCCGGCAGCCTTGTTTAAATCACAGACCTCGCATAAGGGATTACAACTTTCGCGGGAGGCTTTGCGACCAATGTGACACGGCTGCTGAATTCGTATGGTGACAAATTAAGCAACTCTTTGCTTTTTGAGTTCACAATACATCAAAAACTATTCCTGTTCAATTCTCTTATAGAGTGTCGCATTTATTGAAATAAATATTATTTTTGAAACCTAGAAATAGAAATCTAGAGTTTCCTATAGAAGCGGATCGTGAGAATGAGATGAATCCCATATAAAGTTTGAATTACGCACGTGAGCTAACATAAGACAGTTTCTGGTTGCAGCTCTATCCATAATTTCATTTCGTTTCTTTAATAATTGTTCTTTCTAGTACACTCACCGCTTGGATGGGTGCCTATCGACTTAGCGCCGGTTTCTCGGCTGTTCATGCTTGAGTGATTCTGTTCCTCCCCCGACCCTCGCACGATGCAGTACGACAGCCTATCAGCCTTGAAAAGGCAGTACCGTAATGCGTAGTATAAAAGTTGTTTACTTGGAGATTTGCGACGCACGTATTCACGAGACTATACACATGGTCCTGAGTGTTTACCTTCGCCTAGTCAGTCGTCGCTTCAAATCTGGTTCGAACTGGATTTCTAATTTCTATCGCGTTAGGACCACAACCCCCGATACTGGTTCCCGTCTAGGCGGTGAGTGTGTTTGAAAAAAAGAGATTTAAAGTCTGTTTTGCTGATGTAGAACATATACAGGTCAAATGGACCCCATAGGCTCCGTTAGGATCAGAATTATTCAGATATTTCGCTAGGGTGTGTGTAAAACTGCTGATTCAGAAATTATGGATTACAACGATCGAAGAATATGAATCAGAAATTTGCAATGTTTTTCCCTCGAAAATTATTAAGTCAGCAGAAAAAAAAATATTTTTATAAAAAAGTTCTTCTATCTTCAGATTATATAATTTTATTTTAGAAAAAAGGGGTAAATAGAAAGAAGTGTCAGTTTAAAATAATCATCATTCATCCGAAATGTACATCAAAGTTCTAAAATTTTTAGTTTGAGATTTCTCCATATTCTGAATTTCGAAGTCGGAAACCCTTTTAATTGTCCCAATTGTTTCAAATTTTATAATCAAAGGATGTGTTTACGCTTTATCATTGTACAAAATATTTTTGTACAAAATAATTTAGTTTCATCAAAGAAAAACCTGATATTAAGATAAAAACTCCTAAGTGCAAGGACTATAAAATACGAATTCTCAATAAGACAAACGATTTTTAAAATTAAATTTCAAGTCAAGATTAAAGAGTAAATATGAGGTACTCATCCTGGTATAACCATGTATCTCTGCCGACTAAAGATTCTTTTATATTGAAAATTTTCACTTTAACAAAAAAGAATATTGGAAACACATTTCTCGTGAAATGTTGGAAAAATAAACGCATATTTGAGAGAGCTATAAACAGAAGTGGGTCCTTCCGAATCGAACTGTTTACTAAGGACAATGAAGAAAAGAGTCTCTGCTTTTGAAAATCGAACATGAACTAGCCACCATTTTATGGGGGGGGGAAAGGGGGAGATTTGGAATATTCTTGAATGACTGCCCACAAAAGAACTAGTCAAATTTTGTACAAAATAATTTAGCTTTATTGAAAAGTAAAAAAATTATAGATAATTGAATTTCCTCATTAATCACAAATTAAAAACAAAATAGTTGGTTTCTCGAATGGATTTATGAACTTCTTATCAAGAAGTTGAATTTTCTACCAAAAAGATACATTTTTAAGCCATAATACATGAATTCCCAAATCAAGAAGATGAATTATCAGCAAAAAAAGTTGAATTTTTAAACACAAAAAAAAGAATATCATTATTCAATAGAAAAAGTTTATCAAATATTATTTGAAATCGGCTCTTTGTTTTCTTTGCATAAAAAATAAATTATCGCGATAAATCATGACTGCAACAGGCTTAAATGTAACATTTTTCCGGATAACTTTCTTCATTCAAGATTTTAGTAGACTTTTTGAATTTTTTATTTCAAAAGGACGAATTATCAACGGAACAGATGCATTAATAACACGAAATTCTAATTTCAAACATACAAAAGATGCATTTCCAACCAAAAACAGTTGAACTGTCATCAAAGAAGTTGATTTTAAGCAAGGAAAGATATATCTTCAATACAAGACGACAAATATTGAACTGAACAGTTGTTTTCTCGATGAAAATTACTAAATATGAAACAAGATAGATTATTTTCAACCATACAGTTATATTTTGAACAACAACAATTATTTTTCTAATAAGAAGATTATTATTCTACGAAAAGACGAATTCACAACGAACTAGATGAATTATCGAACAAATAGTTTAATCTTCAAGCTATCGATACGTTTTCAACCAAAAATGAAAACCTTAGGAAAAGATAAATTTTTGAGAAAGTAGTTAACTTTCAATCAAATAGACGGATTTCCAACCAAGAAGGATGCTCTTTTTACCAAAAAATTGAATTTTCAACCAAAAAAATAAATCTTCCACCGGAAAGAGTGACATTCTACAATGAGGACAATTTTCCAATAGAAAAGATGAAATTCCCACGGAGTAGCAAAATGTTCAACTCATAAACAATACGTTTCTAGTCAAAATATGTAAAAAGCGCTTGAATTTTTAACCGAAAAATATTATCAATCATGAAAATTTAAATGAATTCTTAACAATTTAGTTTAAATCTAAACCAAGCAGTTGGGCTTCCAACCGAGAAAATATGAATTTTCAGCATAATAGTGGGATCCTCAACGAAAACAGATTAATTTTGAACCGAACACTTTCATTTCTAATGGAATAGGATTATTCTCAAATCAAGACGAATTATTTTCTACACAAAAGAAGAATTTTTAACAGAAAGTATGCATTTTATATCAAATGGATTGAATATTACTTGAAGAGATAAATTCCCAATCGAAAAACGAAGTTTCCACCAGAATTATGAACCTAGAATAAAAAAAATCTATTTTTAAAAAAGCAAGTCAACTTTCAAGCAAGTTGGCGAATTTTCAACCATACAAAAATTTGATTATTCTGTGTATAAGTTTTCATATTTCAATCGTGCTTCGTCGTAGACCGTAGAGGAACGTTTTTAGTCGTAATAATTTCAAATATTACATACATTTTTAGTCAAACGTTTCTCAGTTGATAAATGTCAATTATAACGTTCTAAGTTTGTAGATAATAGGTTTTTGACCAGGATGATAAATTTTAAGGAAGATGTTGTTGGTTTTTGATCTACTGGTCCTTTATTTTATTTGTTAGCACAAATGCTTTCGCCCTTCGATGAGGGGCCTCTTCAGTTCCTTAATATGTCTAATTCTACACATTATGTCATCAAGCCTACAAAAAGGTTCTTATTTAGTTATTAAAAAGCCACACTAAACTAAAATAAAATCAATCCAAAGCCTAGGATTACTAGATTACAAAATCGAAAGACTAGTTAGTAATGAACCTAAATCTTACCTTACGAGCGTAAGCGTCGAACTAAATATATCTCCAAAATAAGATATCACTATTATACAAGTAGTTTTAATGGATAGAGCGAAGATTTAAACCTGCTTTTCACCCCCCTTCTCTTGGTGAAAAGAATGTGCATTTTCTTTAATTTGATTCAATTTGTGGGCCTACACACTCTTATTGCACATCTAATCGTGTTGGCCAACAAATTGAATCAAATGAAAGAAAATGCACATCCTTTTCACCGAAAGAGGAGGAGTGAAAAGCAGGTTTAAATCTTCGCTCTATCCATTAAAACTACTTGTATAATAGTGGTATTTTATTTTGGAGATATATTTAGTTCGACGCTCACGCTTGTAAGATAAGATTAAGGTTTATCACTTACTAGTGTTTCGACTTTGTAATCTAGTAATGCTAGGCTTTGGATTGATTTTATTTTAGTTTAGTGTGGTTTTTAATAACTAAATGGGAACTGTTTTGTAGGCTTGGTGACATGATGTGCAGAATTAGATTTTTTTAAGAACTGAAGAGGCCCCTCATCGAAGGGCGAAAGCTTTTGTGCTAACAAATAAAATAAAGGACCAGTAGATCGTACCGTGAGTGCGAGTACAACGGCATGGCCAGCAAGTTTACGCCTATGGCGTAGAAAAAATTTGGGATGGTTTATGGGCAGCCTGTTCCGCTCCTGACAAACTGTCCATTGTGGCCCCATAAAGATTAATTACATTTTTACCAAAAAATATAAGCTTTGAAAACTAAACAGAAATCAGTGACCGAAATTTTAAAACATAGCCATTTTATTATTCAATTTTTATTGGAATTTTACATCTTCATTTCAAGTCTATGCGATTATTAGAAGCTAAGAACAAGACTCTGTATATTATTTTTCGTAGCGGAAACAGTTATTATTTGATCTGAACTTAGCTTATGCCAATAAGTTCCTTAAACATATACACTTTGAATTCACCAATTTTCACAATATTTCATTCAAAATTACTAAAGATATAGCACGTCAAAGTATCTGCAAATGACAATGTTCATTAATTTGATAAATTTAAACATTTCAATAACATTTTTCAAATGAAAGTTGAAGTACACCCGGAAACAAATATCTTCTGCTTCTTGAAAATTTTCGATGGAATTTCTCTTTTTCAGGAAAAACAGCTTTTCCTTTTGGCTCTGAATTTTTATATTTCTTCAATCAACGGTCTCTCAATATTGATAAGTATTAACATAAAAATGTCTACACAAAAAGTGATTATCTCATGGACTAGTACAACTTTTGTTTGAAATTTTTGCTGTAGAACGAATATTCTACTCAAAATGAGCACAATTCACTTTGTGCTCGTTTTTCAACGTTATTGTCAATTAGTTATGTTAAAAATTGACGGTCAAAAAAATCATGACATTTTGAGTAATATTACGCGAAAAAATTCCGAGGACCTTGCACGGCACACGGAATTGGATACAGCTCCTAGAGTACAAATGATGATTGAATACCCAGTAAAAAAGGCGAAAAACAGTTCGGGAAATTATGATAACAAACAAAAACGGAATTCCCAAGAACCAACTCACGATAAAAATCAAAAACTGGGAAATTCTGGATCAGATCAAAATTATTCGAACGCAAAATTGTGTAAAAACCAGTATTCAAATTGCCGAAATTCAAAATCCGAACGATACAACAAATAATCAAAATTGTTATCATTGCGGATTAGTGGGTCATTTTGAATGAGAATGCCCATGTAATGCGTATAACTAGGGAAACTGGAAGGGCGGGTAATATGGCAGGAAAGGTTGCAACCTATTACCGGAACGCCAGAAATATTGAATTCGGATAAAGATGAAACATCTGAAACGCGATTTCATCTGAAGACAAAATTCGGAAAAAATCTTTTCCGAATTTGAGTCGATACAGGTGCTACACATTTATATGTGGGCAAGGAATTACTAGAAGAAATTCAAAACCTGTTTCGAATAATTATATGGTAGCAAATAGAGAAACAGTCGATATAATTGGACTTGGAGTGATCCCAATTACTATCGGCAAAAGGGTGAAACATTTAAGGTTCAGGTTAGTCCCGAAAATAAAATCTCTAGGCATATTAGGCACGGATGTGATAAAATCCTTGCGGATGACCCTTGACTATGACTCAGTGAACTGGTGGCTACCAGGCGATCCCTCTTTCCGCTATCCTAAGGAAGCATACCCAAACGCGTTACCACACCCAATATTGGACCTTAAAGTTAATGTAAATATAGATGTTAAAACTGTAAATAGTAGCGATAAGTTAAAAATTATGACTAAAAAAAACGACTTGAACAGAAAGCCAAAATTCGGAGGTAGTATTAGTTTAAGAAGCACAAGGGAATCTAAGAAAAGCATTCCAAAGTTAGAAAAAATAGGAATTTCCCCCAGAACCATCAATTCTATACAATCCCAAAAACCTAAAAAAGACCAACCCACGGAAAAACCCTCGCAAAGCATATCCCTTGCCTAATGAGCATCCCTACATCAAACAAATTCCAACACCAAGACACTTGGTCCAAGTCCCCACCCAAGACACTAGCGACTAGACGAGCACCGTAGACTTGTTTAAGATAGGAAAACCTAGAATCAGGAATAAAGTCCAGAAAAATAATTCGGGGAAAATCTTTTATAATAGCAAATACGATAATGAGTACAAATTCGTTGATAGCAACCCTTGGAAAAATTGAAGGGCCAAATATTGGTCAAAAAATGAAGGAATTGTTGAGCTTAACGAGAGCCAACAATCCCAACTAGAAATAGTATTAGAGAATAAATGTAAAATACACCAGGGTAAAGAACATAGGGCAACTCACCTAAGATCACACGAAATAGATGTTCAGGGACACGACCCCATAAAACAGCGATATCACCACGTAAGCCCTAAAATCAAGGAAATAATTTATCACGCAGTAGATGCATTTCTAGAACAAGATATAATAGAACCATCTTGTTCCGATTGGTCAAGCTCTATCGTTATGATAAAAAGGAACAGGAAAGGCTACAGGTTTTGTTTATATTTTAGAAATGCTAACAATATTAAGAAAAAGAACCTATATCCAATCCTACTCATACTTACAAATACCACTGGAAGACAGTTCAAAACCATCAACAGCGATCACAGTCCCTCGAAAAGTATGTATCAATTTAAAAGGATGCCATTTGGATTAACCAATGCTCCTGCCACCTGCCAACGACTGATAGACAAAATTATTACTCCAGACTTGAAACCGAACGTTTCATGTTCTTTAGACGACATAGTACTTGTGACTCAAAACTTTAAAAAACCTTTAAAATACCCTAACGTCGTACTGGACAAAATTAATGAAGCAAATTTGACGATTAGTCCGGACAAATGCGAGTTTGGCTGCTCGAAAATAAGGTACCTTGGGTTCGAAGTTAACGAAAAAGGACTCCAAGTAGACGAGGAAAAAATACAACCAATGCTTGAATTCCCGAAACCTGAAAACATTAAACAGTTACAACGCATTAGAGGGATGGCAAGTTGGTACATAGAATTTATTTCACACTTCGCTGAAATGATGAAACCATGGAATAGACTGTTAAAAAAAGATAACACATGGGATCGGGGATCAGAACAGGATGAAGACTTTCAGGAAATAAAAGACCTACTAACTTCAGCACCAATTTTGACATGCCCAGATTTTACTCAACCTTTCCACCTTGAAACTGACGCGAGTAATACAGGCTCAGGAGCCGTACTTACTCAAACCATAAACGGGTGCTGAACCTTGGTAATCGGTCTCAGAAAAAGAGTGCTTAGCCGTGGTTTTGGCCATACATAAATTCAGACCGTATTTAGAGGGTTACAGTTTCAAATTCATAACAGACCAATTAGCGTTAAAATGGCTCCATAACCTTGAAAATCCTACTGGTCGATTAGCCAGATGGGCCTTAGAACTCCTCGGATATGACTACGAAATCATGTATCGAAAGGGAACTTCGAATCACGTTCTTGATGCTCTTTCGAGATCAGGAGAACCGGCTAATAATGTCGCGTTTGCGTTAGCGTGTAGCACAGAAAAACCGAAAGCGGACGTAAATGATCACACAGATGACTGTTACTCGACAAAAACGAGACAAGTTAAGAAAAGACCGAAAGAACACGAAAAATGGCGAATCAGAGATTCGTGACTATATTTTTTCAGGACATACCCACTAAAATCCACTCTTTTACCAGAATCTAACCCATGGAAACTCGTCGTACGTAGGAATTTCATTGGCCGATCCACTACTTGGAGTGCCGATTGGAGCCGAATCTGCCGATTGGAGCCGCCACCGCCACACAAAACTGGGTTCTAAGTTTTTTTTGGTGTAAATTCATTCACAGCGCTCAGTAAAGATCAGGCAAGTGACACTCAAAACTAAAAGTGACGGAAATGTTGACCAAAGCTGCTGGCGGCGCTGGCTGTACTTTTAGGCCGACAGTTTATGAAATACATGGGAAAAGTTTCAACAGCGTTAATTTTTCTAAGGACTTAAACAGAAGTATTCGATTTTCCTGTGCTTAGCCATAAAAAACCAATGTTTTGAGACGTTGGATTTCCCGAGGTTTTTCTAAATCAACGCTATCGATGGGGTATAAGCGCGTTGTTTTTGGATGCAATTCAGGTTATGCGACTTGCTCCAAAAAAGTGCAAGTTTTTACGGTGCCTAATGATAAAAAAGTTATCAAAATCTGGAAAGAAGCTATTTCAAGAGCTAATTTTGGATTGAAGCCAAATCATGTAATTTGCATGAAACATTTCCATTCTTAGGATCTAATTACGGAGCATCCGATACTTGGGAAGGATGGGTCGGTCATTGGGACAGTAAGTATTATTATTTTTACTGTGTTTCAGTTCCTGTTATCAATATTGACAGGGTTACGACTCGACTGGGAATTCAATTGAAGAACCAGGAATTACTTAAGAGGGGGGGGGTATGATATTTAAACTTTTATTTTTGCATTTTTTCAAAATTCTTTTTTATGAATGCTCATTATCTCAAGAATATTGTGTAAAAATTTCAAGGTGATCGGAATAAGATTGACGGAGTTATGAATATCTGAGCGTCTGTTGCTCTCGGCCGTGTTTTTATACCTACTCGCCAGCATAAACGGTTTTCGCTTATTATTTTTTGTGCTATTTTAATGCACAAAAAGAAGCTCTTGATTACCAGGATGACTGCTCATTACTCTATGGACCTGGTATCGACGATTCTGTG
>WSXT02135385.1:0-10600 GCA_011762715.2 Neuroterus valhalla
AAGTAGTATGAACGTAATATGATCCGCCCATTTCAAATATATAGATCATCGATCCAGGGTGCCTGACCCAATCATACCATTATAGTTTAACCGCGCTTTTCAGGATTTTGGCGGGAAGGAATTTATTCCAATCACGCTTATTGAATGAGACGCGCTACCCTTGTTTTTCCTGGCACCAATACATTTTACTGTGCCCGCGCTTTTTACAACTCGAGCGGGACATAATTTATTTTACTTTGCCCGCGCTTTTCACAATTTAAGCGGGAAAGAATTCATGTTAATATAATCGCCTCATCATTAATGACGAACTAACAACAAAATAGTTGGATTCTCGAATGGAAGGATGAACTTCCAATCAAGAAGTTTAATTTTCTACCAAAAATATGAATTTTTTAGCCAAAATACATGAATTTTCCAATCAAGATGATAAATCATCAGCAAAAATTTGAATTTTTAAACACGAAAAAAAGAATATGATTATTCAATAGAAAAAGGAATTTTTCGCGAAATAACTGAATTTCCAAATTAATAGTTCAATTTTCAATTATGATTATTATTATTTTTATTATTATTATACCATTAAGCCGAATTTCTTTCGGGATAAGTATAACTCGCTTACGCTTTATCATTGTAAATGAATTATTATTGGTTAAATTGCATACTGAGAAGGGTACCAGTCTTCTGCAGGAATCTGTTAAAAATTCTTACAAACTGCTCAAACAAGAGCTAGAAGAAACCTTGTACAAAATAATTTAGTTCCATTCAAGAAACATCTGAAATTAAGAGGAAAACTCCTAAGTGTAAGGACCAAAAAATACGAATTCTCAATGAAACAAACAATTTTTTAAATCAAATTTTAAATCGAGTTTAAAGAGCAAATATAAGGCACTCATCCTGGTATAATCATGTAGCTCTGTCGACTGAAGATTTCTTCTATATTGGAAATTGTCACTTTAACAAAAAAGAATATTGGAAACACACCTCTCGTGAAATGTTGGAAGAATAAACGCATATTTAGGAGAGCCATAAACACAAGTGGGTCCTTTCGAATCTAAGCATCAAATAATTGAGGAACTTAGGGCTGTTTGCAAATATTATTACGAAATTTTTTTCATAATTTATAATGAGCGTAACATTTATTAATTAATCTTAATCGATGCGAAAACATGCAACTAAACGGTAGTAAAATTAAATGTATTGATCTACACATTCTGGGATTTGAAATTATATGTTCTACTATTATACGTTTTCTCTTTTCAGCAAATAACTGTTGAGATCTAGAAATTCATAATGATTCTGAATGTATATGATTGCTATTGCTATATCATTTTCATCAAAATTATGAATAACTTAAATATTAGAAATAGGAATCTTCAGTGATGAATATTTTTCCCAGCAAATAAATGATAAATTTGAATAATTGAGAAAATATATATTGCATGTATTACAATTGTCTAGAGAATGGAATTTTATAACAATATGAATAACCTAAATCAAGTGGGTTTTCGTATCGCTGCTAACCTCAAACCTTCAAAACTTTTATTGTGATGATATTTCCTGTCTTCCTATTTCAAACTGTATCTCTTGCTTCACAAAAGCACTATTTTTAAATTATTTCTTTGCGTTTGAGATAGAATTTTGAAAATTGTAAGCGTTAAATAAAGTTTATGAATCATGTTGATAAGGGTGGAGCAAGCGCAAGTGAAAAGGAAAATTATCATCTCATCGTTTGATAAAATTCTTGATGTACATTTATTTAAAATTTAGGTGAGATATAATAATCACATGAAGTAATTGCATATTTGCCCAAAAGGAAATGTGAACCCTTTGGAAATGTTACGTAGACATGACAGATCCATCTGGTCCTCGTACTTCGGACACCCAAAGTATGTGCGTGGGCAAAAAATGCTTTTCGCCAACAGAGTGCTTATACCTCATAACGTAATCAGAGCGCCAACTGTCGGATTACTTCATCGTCCTGCCGCTAAGAAAATCAGAAAAGTGAAAGCGATGCATGGGACTGATTCCTGTAAAAAAGCGTGGTATAGAAGATTAAGCAATTTGAAAATAAAAATACTTCGTCAACATGTTTTCATGTAAGATTACGCTTTCCAGTCTCATATTTGAGCGGATGAGAGCAAAATCCGTAAGGATCGAGTTGCGCTCAGGAAAGCCGTGTAATTCTGTTAATCGCAAGATCGTAGTGAAAAGTTCGAGTGCAAGATCCGTTCTCACCTGTAGCGGGAGAAAATGTTGTCGCGATAAAAGTTCCTCAGACAAAATCTTCTGTCCAAAGCCGTGTTCGAGACTGGAGCGATACGGGAAATGGGATGGGGGAAGCGCGCGCCTCTCTTCGAAGGTCAACTGCTTCGCGCGCTTTTTGGAATTCCGACCGCTTTTATTTATTTTGTTGATACGCGCTTCACAAGTCACGGAAAATTTTTATGAGCGATTAAAGGAATATTAGGTAATTATTAAAAATTCCTTGAAAGCTGTTTATGAATGCAGTGAGATGTGCATGAAATTTCATTCAAAATAAAAGAAATTTGCACTTTGAAATTTCATTTCAGCAAGTGCAATATTTTCAAACATAATTCCTCGAGAATAAGTTTTAAAATACAAATCTTACACATAAGGGTAAAAGTAAATTTTAAGGATGAACAAATTCTTCATGAGAAAGCAAATAATCAATAAATGTGTCGAAATGAAAAGTAGAAAATTATGTAAAAAAAAAAAGTCGTATTCGATATGCTCTTCCCGTAGGATGGGAGTTTAAAGAAGCTACATTTTTATTGATAAAAATATTTCTTAAGAGATCTTTAGAGAATTTTCTCGTCAAAACATAAATTACTTTGTTATAGGTGTTAAATATTCCCTAAATTTTCAACCTATCCTCTATTGTTAAACATCTCCATACTTCAAGGGGCAATATTTTGTGATGTATCCTGAAACTTTCAACGCTTTATTGCCAAACTTTAAAGTTTAAAAAATGATTTCTTTTAATGGATTCAAAAAAATGAAATTATAAGTTGAAAAAATATGTTATTTTTATTCTACATTGCAGTCTCCATTTTCAGATGTTACTTATCATCGAAGGATGGATTCATTACACATTTGGCATTGGGGTTTAATTTTCCCATAAGTAATTTTTAATTCAAAATAAGAACAATGGGTTACGCACTGTTATAATAATGGAGATTTTTGGGCATCAAATTAGCGTATATTTCATTTCGGGTCTCATAAAAGTATACAAAAGAAAATTTCCTGAGAAACTAAAACGTTCATTATTTCAAATGAGTCGTTTACTCGTCCTTGCTTGCTCCGCTCGCTAAACAAACTTTTGTTTCGACGTCTGTCCGTAACATTCTATCAAATATCCTGTAAAGCTTTAATATATTCTCCGAAGACTTTTAAATTCTGTATCTCACAAAAGTATACAAAAAGGCAAAAGTATGCGAAAGAATACCTTTTAAGAAAATAAAACGTTCATTATTGAAATTAGTCATTTACTCATCGTCGCTTGCTCCGCTTGCTAAACCAACATCTTTTGCTTTGTCGTTTGTTCGCAACATTCTGTAAAATGATCTGTAACGCTGATCAATATCTTCTATTAAGGCCTGGTAATCTTGGTATTCAGCCAACATTATCGCATTGCCTTGAGGGTGTAACAATGCAGTTTATGCTTTCCCGGGGGCATCGTCAGGCACGTTTTTTTTTCTTTTTTCGTTACACGTTGTATATGATTTTCTTCGTTATGAAAAAAGACCCCATTCTTTGTTCTCTGTCATACATTATTTTTCGCGCTTTAAGCCACTTAACTTTTCCGTTTTTGACATCGACTTTTCCATTTGTCACAATACTGCTGATGTCATTTACAGATTTGAAATCTTCGATGCATATGTTGCTCACAACAAATTTTGGTTCTTTTTGCTTAGCATTTTCTATGACATGAACCCACCGATCCAGAGTTTCGATTCGTTCATACATTCATTTCATTGAGCAACGTTTTTTCTTATCGGGACACAGCTACAATAGTTGCGATAGACATTCCGAGTAATTGAAAAAGATTAAAAGAGGTATGACCTAATCGAAACTCCGGATCGATGGATTCATGTCTTACTCAAAGAGTGCACCAAAGGCCAATCAAGTAGATTAGTTTTCTCAAAAGTTATCGTGCTAAAAGACAGACATACACTCAGATAGACGCATCCGTAAAAATTCTGTTTTCCGGGTTCAGGGGGTCTAGAAATGTGTACATTTGACAAAAACGGGGGGGGGGGGGGGTCAAATTTTACACAAATCCAATACATTCTCTGATGAGAATGTAAAAAACGTGCCTAAATTGGCTAAATACCGAGATTACCAGGTCATAATAGAGGATATTGATCAGCGTTACAGATCATTTCATAAAATGTTACGAACAGACGACGGAGCAGAAGATGTTGGTGTAGCGAGCGGAGCAAGCGACGATGAGTAAATGACTAATTTCAATGATGAACGTTTTATTTTCTTAAAAACTTTTCTTTCGAAAATTTTTGTCATTTTGTATACTTTTGTGAGATACAAAATTTAAAGTCTTCGTAGAGTATATTGAAGCTTTACACAATATTTGATAGAATGTTACGGACAGACGTCGGAACAAAAGTTGGGTAAGGGAGCGGAGCAAGCAACAACGAGTAAACGACTCATTTCAAATAATGAACGTTTTAATTTCTGAAGAAATTTTCTTTTGTATACTTTTGTCATTTTGTATAATTTTGTGAGACCCGAAATTATTTTTACGCTAATTCGATGCCCAAAAATCTGCAGTATCATAACAGTGCCTAACCAGTTGTTCTTATTTAGAATAAAAAATGACAATGGAGGATATGTTAAAAATTTGGGCAATATTCAACTCCTATAACAAAGTAATTTATGTTTTGCACAAGCCAATTTTTTCAAAGTACGTAAGTTTTGAAAGTTATAAAAATTTTTTATTCTTTTATTATTGGACACGGCTTATTCAGCTTCTAGTTTCAAGTTTGATTACATGAATTTAATAGCGTTTACAAAAAAAAAAAGATAAGAAAATTTTTCAAAGATCTCTTAAGAAATATTTTCATCAATAAAAGTGTAGTCTCTCTAAAATGCCATACTGCGGAAAGAACATATCGTATACGACATATTTCTTTCACATAATTTTCTGCTTTTAATTTCTACACATTTATTGATTATTTTCTTTTTCATGTGAAATTTGTTCATCCTTGAAATTTACTTCCATTCTTATGTGTAAGATATTTATTCTAAAACTTATCCTTTAGGAATTATGTTTGAAAATATTGCGCTTGCTAAAATAAAATACTGAAAATATACTGATATTCAAACTCGGAAACCTTTATCTTCAAAGTGCAAATTTCTTTTATTTTGAATGACATTTCATGCACATCTCACTGCATTCATAAACAGCGTCCAAAAAGTTTTTAATGATTACCTAATATTCCTCTAATCGCTCATAAAAATTTTCCGTGACTTGTGAAGCGGGTATCAACAACATAAACAAAAGCGGTCGGAATACCAAAAAGCGCGTGAAACAGTTGTACTTCGAAGAGGGGCGCTCGCTTCCCCCTACCCATTACCCGTATCGCTCGAGTCTCGAGCACGGTTTTTGCACGGAAGATTTTGTCCAAGCGACTCTTACCGCGACAACATTTTTAAACGGATCTTCCGCTACAGGTGAGAAGGACGGATCTTGCATTCGAACTTTTTACTACGATCTTGCACTTAACAAAAATTACACGGCTTTTCTGAGCGCAACTCGATCCTTACGGATTTTGCTCTCAGCCGCTCATTTGTAGGAATAAGGAGTTTCTCCGTGTTATTCTCATGGACAAATCAAGGAGATTGATAGCATCAAAATATAGTAGTGTCTTGTCAAAAGATGACGGAATACGTAATAATTTTTTTTATAGGGGAAGCTCATAAAACAAGTTATTTCCGTGAACAAAATTTGAACTGCTGTTTTCATAACCGATTTTTGAACCCTGTTCCTCCTTTACTCAACATCTCGCGCATCTCTGTATGTGACGGCATGGTACTTCCGTTGTAATCAACTTCATTTCCTAATAGTAATAGCCCTTCTTCAGATATTTATGTAAATTCTTCCCTTTGGCAAACCCTAGTTTTTCTTGTAACAGCGAGCGACGAAAACCATTGCACTCGGCATACAAGCGCGAGATCACTACCCCCTGAAATAAGTGTAATCACAGACTTGGCTTCTTTCTGATGTCCCCAATGGTGCGATACAAATTGCGGGCTTAACCTTGATATGGGTCAATCCTAGAAGCCGCAAAGTAACCAGAGGTTACGCTTGAGAAAACGCGCCTCGCAGCCTTAGAACTCCACATGAGTCCAAGTGTTGCTCAGTACTGGAATAGTGATTTAGAGGAGGACCTTGTTCGTGCCATCTGTGACTCAAATTGCTGATTTTAATATTGATGCGGCTGATACCTCCCATACGAGTTAGGCATGGCTGTTCTACATCTCACGCTCTCTATCGCTTATGCAGATTTTTAAAGAACCAACCTGCGCTGAATGGATATTTGATCTTATCTTTGCAAGGGATGACCTTCAGTTTTGGATCCGGGAGTAGCCAATGTATTGAGGGAAAATGACCATGTATCAATTATCTGCGACATAATTCTAGATCTATCTGCAAGACTGAGTGTTTATCGCGTCCGTAGGAATTTCAAAATTGTAGATCAAACAGCTCTCAATGAGGCGCTAAGTCAGGGTACTATGCTTAGTATATTGAACCTCATCTTGTTAGATGAGGAGGAGGAGGATCGCTTTTCTTATATAACTTTCAACTTTGTAATTCATTACAAGTTTCAACGACAATTAGAAGCTACAAAGCTCTGTTTGTCATTGTTAACTTCAAAAGAAGTTATTATTTCACCTAAGAATAATATCGTAGTTCAGCTACACATTATTGATCGACATATTTTTCTGATATCCTATTGAATTCACTGAAGGTGAAGCACGTCAAAGTATGTGCGTCAAAAGAAGTGCATAAGTTGCTAAATAAAGACAGTTGATATAATTTTCATGATGAATGTTGGAGTACTCGAAAAGATACACAGCTATAAAAATAAACAGCTTTTCATTCTATTCGTATTCCTTTATTCAATGTTTCCTCTATATGCATGACTTTAATAAAGAAAAATGGCACTAACAAAAATATGCAGCTCTTCGAGTGGTACTTACAACATTGGGTTCGAACTTTCGCTTGTAGAATAAATATTTTTCTTATTTGAAGACCTAACCTGGTCAGAGGTCGCGCGCATTTTATCGCACTTTGTCAGAGTATCAAGCTCCACTTTTTCCTCTGCCTTTTTGCACATCGTTTACATTATGCATGAGGGATACATAAAAATTTGTTTCAAAAATGTATCCACTCAGCTTACTCTGCGAAATTTTCTGCGACTTTCAAGCGCTCTGTCGACACCGAATGCTCCAGACAGTTACCTGCCGATGCACAAGTGCACTTTCTAATATCATATTCTATATGTGCACGAATGTTCAATAATTGATCTGATAAGTTAACTCCCCTATAAAATGTTGTGACTATGAGCGCCTGCCCTCGGTTATCTGCCCATGACAGCCCAGACAGGGTAGAGCTTTCATATTCTATATCCGAAGTCGAATATTTGCAGGTTATCATTTTTACTTTATCCGATCTTCAAGAATTAAGCGTTTGGATTCACGGTCTGTCACATGAAATAGGTCTAAAGTACATGCCCTTGAAAAAAATTAATGATTACTTTCCAAACTCATGTTTTGCAAAAACATTCATTTTTCCTAAAAGTAAATTTCCTGTTCTTTAAATTTTCTTCTATACATTTTTCAAAATCCACTTGTTTATGAGTTATGGGTAGAGAACTAACAACGAGAATGCATTTCGATTCATACTCCATAATATCCTCCCTACTCCTGGAGCTGATTAGGCGGCACCTGTGGCCCTTACATTATAGGCCGAAGCGAATTTTTCACCTCTTTTCTTTTTGAATTCGGAGGGGGTCTAAACGTGTTGTCTTGGAGTGATTTTTTTGTGATGACGAAAAAATAGGAAAAATCGTGTTCTTAGTAGATATAATGATACTTTTTCTATTAGTGACGATATTTTCATTAATGAAAAGGTTTCAAAAGTTATTACTTCAAACTATAATTATTTTTCGAAAGCTATGCAGGATTACAAAAAATCCGTAAGCGTCGTAAATTGTCATTGAATGTAGGAAAAGCAGAAAATCCAATTCTTCACTTGATTTGACGATTTTTTTTCACTGGTGACAATTGTGTAATAAACAGATTCATTATTTATGATATTTCGAATATTCGAATGTAGAAATAAAAACAGTTAACACATCCACAGAATTACACATACCTAGAGAATGATTTCATGCCTCCAGTTCTGCTGATCCTATTTATGAACTTAATAAGAATCTCCTTTTCTTCTTCATAAACCGAATGGAAATCTGCGTTTGTTTCGAATTTCTTCAACGATATTCTGGTTTCCAAATGTGAACAAATTATTCCATCTCTTGCTTTTGAAGAAAAAGCTTGCCATAATGCTGCTTTAACTCCCTTCTATCTTTTTACGGCTTGAGTGTGACACGGTAGACGGAATGGGTCATTAGTTATAAGGATAGTTACATTGTTTTTTGCAAATCGTTCCAGCTCGTGGCCAGTTATTGGCATTGTCAGCGATGGCTCAGTGATGGTAACTGACTCCTGACAGAAGGTCAGAAGGTCACCGCGTATGAAGTTGAGCAACAAGGCAAAGTCAATGTCCTCAACTTTATACTAGGTTCAACAGGCCCAACAGGGGAGTGAAAGCGAGTTTTCTCATTTCCAAATGTACAAAGCGGGAATCGTTTTTTCGAAATGACTGATCACAGAATCATTATGAACTATAAAAACTCAACCAATTGGATTCTATGAGGACAAAATGAGGATGCTCGGAAGATGAGCTTTAAAGCACAGTAGACAAAGTAATTCAAAATAATAGATACTTCGTCCATCAAGAAAATTTTCTACTTGTCATGTTATGCGATGAACGACATAGTATCCACAAATTAGTAGTGATACGGATATTGAGAGATATGGAATCATTTCAGGAATCAAATAGAAATTTCATTATACTTCCTTTGAATTTTGAAGTTGACTTTAGAGACTGGACAAGAGTTACCATCATCGAGCTACCTCTGACAAAACGGATGACGTATCACGATTTGGAACAGCTTGCAAAAAACGATGTGACTTCCCGTATTACCAATGACATATTCCGTCTTCCGTGTCACGCTTGAGCCATGGGAAGAAATGCAAAGGGAGTTACAGCAGCATCTCTACAAGCAAATTCTTCGAAAGCAAGAGATATAATAATTTGTTTACGGTTGGGAACCTGAAAATCATTACCGAAATTTGAAACAAGAACAGATTTTCATTCAGTTTGTAAAGAATAAAATCAGATTCTCGTAAGGTTCGTGAAGAAGATCAGCACAACTAAAGGTATGAAATTATCATAGGTATGTGCAACTCTGTAAATGTGTGAACTGTCTTTATTTCTACCTCCAACCATTCAAATTTTCGTTAAATATAGTTATTATAATCAGTGAGAGAAATATCGTTCATGCAACTTAAAAATCGGTTTCGCTCCTTTTCCCAAATGGAGTCGTCCTTTTAATACGTAAGGGTTATTTCTGAAATATTTACCTACCCACCCCCCTCTTGCAAGGCTTTTTCTGTGGTAAGTATATAAAGATAAGAAAAAATTTTCAGTGAATGTCCGTTATTTTGGGTCGGTAATTTTAGATTTTTGACCTCTCACATTTTTTTCAAAATAAGCGACACTGAAAACCCCTTTGCACCCATTTTCATGTTCATGCAAAAAATATACCATTTTCGAAAGATGTCCGTCATTTTGAGTCCAAGATCCAGAATTTAGAAATTTAGATTTTTTTTTCAATCAGTGACCCAGAAAACCCCTTTGTACTTATTTTCATGAAAAACAATAGAAAATTACACACATTTACACATCAAGCTAAATTCCTTCCTCATTTCTACGTACTCCTTCCTCTTCGCGGTTCCCCCATTCCATTGTTTGTACTTCTTTGTAACCCTTCCCTTCATTCTTTTGCACACACCTTTTCACCTTCACTTTCAGATCTCTCCATATCTCTTCCACCAACTCCCCTTCAAAAGTTACTTCTCCTAACTGCTCCTGGTATTTCTCTATAGCCTCCTCCGTCCATATCTTTCTCCCCCATCGAAACTTCTCTTCTCCTTGCCTTTTGCCACCTTCTCCAGTTATCCACAAGAATAATGGTTGATGGTCCGATCCGATCCTTTCTTTACTGCAAATCTCTGCATCTCCTGCCACCATTCCATATTCATGACCACAAAGTTTATCACTGATGCCACTACCTTGCTCACATACGTGTACTCTCCATGTTCTTCCCCTGTTATCATACTATTCGCGACCACCCACCCTCAATCCACCATCCAGTCTTTCAAGAAAACTGCATCCTTTGACCTCCTTTCGAAACTTTTACCATCCACGTAGAGA
>WSXT02135407.1:0-10599 GCA_011762715.2 Neuroterus valhalla
TCGAATTTCAAATATTGCAAAACTGCTGGAAAGCTCTTGTTCTACGAAGATTCTTGCATTTTTTTTTTCATTCTTGAGGCTCTTCTGGCCTCAAGGAACACATTCTCTTCACAATACTTGCCACCGATAATTACATCCTGCATAGTTTGGCTAGCAAGTTGAATTTTTCATTGTTTGAAAAGCGTTGTCACGATTAGATGGCTTCCATAAACCACGTGGCCAAATCTTTGTCACTTTTTGACCCCTCCCTCCATGTGGTCCACCGTGGCATTATCGTCAATCCCCCCCCCCCCCTCCCCTAGGGTGCTACGTGGTTTTTTCCTATTCCTTTTGGAATGAAAATAAAACAAAAATTTTTAGGTCAACTCCAATTTTATTCTTTTTTAACAATCTGGATAAAAAAATGGATACATTAGCCACTCATTTGAGTTACTGATGACAGGGAATACATTTTCTCCAGCATTGGTTCAAAATTTTGAAAAAAATTCGCAAAAAAAATTTGTTTGCTGAAAATTTTGAACAAAGTGTTGTCTACAAACGTAGTTTATCATTTTCTAAAGCTTTTCTCAAAATATCAACTCGATATCCTTGTAAGTGCGTTATCGAGATTAAAACGAAAACTATTCGTCTTATCGAAAAAAAGTCAACAGTAAATTTGCAGATTCTTGTAAGGTTCACAATGCTGGTACTTTTCATTTTTCTCGTATCTTGCATAGTTTTGCTGGAAAATGAAATTTTTCATTTTTGGTCAAATTTTTCACAATTTAAACGAAAACTATGATATAAGAACTATATCTAAATTTTTAGATCTTTTCAAAATGAATAATTTTGGTTCTTAACATTTTTTTTCAGTTTGAGCGGAAATATGCAGTTTTGATTTTTTGGAAGCGATTTCGATGGATAAAACCAGAACCATTGATCAAGAATAGCTGGTTAACGAACTCGTCCTTTCTCCTGCGGCGTTGAAAAATTCTGCCAAAGAACAATACAATATGATAATTCTTTCGAAAGAATTATTACAGACACCTTCGTAAAAATCATTTTTTCTGACTCAAGGTGTCTCAAAATGTGGCGATTTCATCAAATTCGCGAAAGTCAATTTTCACATGAAACCAATACCTTATCATTCAGAATGGGAATGTAAAAATTTAAAACAGAAAGTTTTCGATAGGAAGCCTTCCATTGTTGAAATTTTAGAGTGCTGAATTCAAACTTTGAACCTACACATTTTAATTATTCCATTTTTCTTATTTCTGAATTAGAAAAAGTTAAGGTGAAATAGTATATTGCGCAACAAGGGGCGAAAGGCAACGATTTCACGAGTGTGAGTTAGCTGCCTGAGCGAAGCGAGGGCAGATACACACGAGTGAAATCGTTGCTTCGCCCCGAGTTGCGCATACTATTTTTCATCATACCGATAATCGAAAATTCGATTGTAGATGCCTGTGAAGCGAGTCGAGAATCGAAATTTCAACCAGAGGGAAGAAAGTGACAGATCAATGTACACAGAACACCGCCATTTGCATTGATCTGTTACTTTCGACCCTAGGGTCGAAAACTCAACTTTCGACCCGCTCCACAGGCATCGAAAGTCGAATTTTCGATTGAGGTATGATGAAAATAAATTATATCGTTCAATTAGTAATGCTTGTAACCTTAAGTTGCTAAAATTAAAATAATTTTAAAAATCTACAGATTTATAAATGATAGCGTGGTCCTATTATTCATAACCAGAAATTTTCGAACTGTTAAATTTATGAAAAATTCCAATTTTGCAATGTCCAAGGTATGTATGTATGTAATTTATTCTCTTCCCTTTTACGGGTTTGAGGGGCAATGTCCAAGGTGCATTTTATTGAAAATTGTTAAAATAAAAGTCTTGAAAGGTAACATTTTATACCTTTAAATTATTGAGCATTTGAATGCGAAAATTCTCAAAATTTTTAAACTTGTCAAGGTTCAATTTTGAGAGTTCAATGTCAATATGCAGTTTAGTTTTGATTATTTGAAATTAAGAAAATTCCAGCTTCAGTAGTTCTAGTTCTTTGATTTCGAAAACCGTGAAAAAAATTTTGCGAGCTAGGGAAGAACCGGAAATTTGTTTCCTCGATTAAAACGGCCATCCTAAGTACTTTGAAATTAGAAATCAAAATAAATATTTGAAACTTACAATTTTAAAATGAGTGACAGTATTTCCCAGTCACATCGCTTATTCACGTTAAATTGTACTGTTACTGAATAAATAGAAATTGAATAATGAAAACAGATAATATTTAAACTTTTCAAAATTTATTCGTTGCACTTTTCGCTATTCTGAAAACAATTTCTTCCGATTTTTTCGATAAATTTCAAGAAATAATAGTAAATGAACATTGCATATCAATTATGTGCTCGATCTGTCCTCAAACTACCAGAAAATGAATTGAAAGCTGTCTTACATTCACGCACTTTGAAACCTTAAGATCGTAGACTTTTTAATAATTCAATTTCTTGATAAATATTTAAATTTTCCTATCCTGCAGTTGATATTTGAGACTATTCAAATATAGTTCAATTTGTAGGCTTGTACAAAATTCGATGACTTTATCATAAGCCAATGATTCTTCAATCTCAATCTCTGGGAATTCTGCGAAAAAACCTGAAAACAAAAATCGCAAAGCAGGAGAGCCGAAACTTCAAGCGTAAACATAACCCTAATTATCATGCGGCACATTTCGCTCGAAGATTATAGCTGTCAAAATATTCGAATCAAGTGCCTTCGATCGCGGGATCGACTATTCGCGAAACTTTTTGTTCGGCTTTTGTCGGAGCTAAGCCGAAGCCGAAGTCAGATTATGTGCGTAAAGTGTACCCACATAGGTCCACGCGATGCACACTTGTACACTCTTTAGAGTCAACATTTATTTACCGACGTGGTTTTCGGCATGCAGTATTCTGCACCACTAAACGAGTCGTGAATACAAAAATCATTATCATGGACATATCAATAATATGGACCTATTCTGAACAAGTGGCCGCTAGGGTCGTCTTCTTATTACTAGCTGGCATTTCTAGTGCATTGTTACTCTCTATTTCTCTCTGATTCTATCATATTAAATTTCAGCCTATTAATTATTCAGCCCTTGTTAATAAATGACCCAACTGTACATTTTATTTTAAATCACAACCTGAAATCTTCCGTTCCTTTTTTTCAATACAAAAAAAATTTCCGTATGTCTAAGTTAGTTCCTGTGTGATTTTAAGCATAGTTTTTATAAGTAAGACTTATCTTTTATGCGTGCTGTATTTTAGCACCTATCAAAACTGTCATCTGACCAGCTCAACTGGAGTTGCTTTTTCACTTTAGGGAAACAGTCATATCCAATCTCGGCCTAATGCCGCCACTGAGATTTGCGTTGTTCACAAAATTATTCCCCTGGCGAAAGTTTCGGACAAGAATTCATCCCGAATCATTAAAAAATCTCAATTCGGAGCTATCCGAACTCATCCGAGAAGTCTCCAATTTTGTTCTATCCAAACCGTTTGAAAATTATCTGACTCAATCCGAACAAAATCTCCAAGACAAATCCAGATCAATCTAAACTCGGATTTAACCAAACGCTTTTCAATCTAAATGAATCCGAACTTGGATGAATTCGGATTGAAAATTCGGTTTGGATAGATTCTACATGGGATTGATCCGGATTCATTTGAATGGATCAATCTGGTAAAAGTTTGGAGGTTTCGTATGTTTACCTGAAATACGTCAGAGCAGATCTTACATCAATCTTTCACATTGATGCAAATCCTCCTAGCTTCATGAGTTATTTCCAAAGAAAATATGAAATTTGAAGTATCATTTAATAACAGTGAAATTTACGGAACATTTTAGTGAAGCTTAAGGCCAGGTGCAAATTTAAAGTTTTATATGATTGCCTGAAATTCATCGATGCAATGAATAACAGGGGCATTTTCTAGGAGGTTTCAAATCTTGGGTTCGGAAGAGAATTTGAAAGTTCTACGGTGAACGAAAGAGAATGTTTTTCTTCATTCTCTCTAGAAGCCGATCCAGACACACAAAACTTCTCATCTAATATTTTCAATTCCTTAAAAAATTTACCGACTTTAATGATTAAACTTCGAATATTTATACTTTCCAATTTTTTTTCTGAAGATCAATCTTAGTGATGTAAATATGTTAACTTTATGAGCATTTACCGAAACCCTTCCCAAATCAATCGACCCTTTTGCGAGACTGATCATGGCAGCCCGCAGCCTAACTACATTCATTGCTATAAGCGTCTGTGTCCAGAAGCACTTTTATCTCATTCCATGCATCATCCCTATTGCTATATTTATTTCTGGAATACAATCATTAGAAGTATATACATATAAATAGTTCTTTCTATCGATTTTCAATGTATTGATTATTAAGTGTGGTGTTGCCAAAACTATTATTAATTACAAATACTCACGTGAAGAAGAAAACGATTCTCATCCTCGCAGATGATACACTATAATTAGATTACAATCAATAATTTTCTGAAAACTTCACACTCCTTATGTCACCTCTGCTGCATATTTAAAGAGTTTTTAGGATAGAAAAACATGACGGCACATTGTGATTCATTCCTCGATTCTTAGGGAAGGAATTTCTCGGTCACCTTTAAAACTCACACTCTCAAGTGCAGTCATAAACCTCTTGAAATGATAATATTCCTTTTCTAAATTTTGCCGAAAATTGGAGGAAGTAAAGAGAACTTGCCACCCAACAAAATATTGTTGTCATCAATTGAATATGACTAGTCTCAAACAAAGTTCCATGATCCTTGTAAAAAATAATGGTGGACGACGGATTTCGGAGCTCTGCCTCCCTGAAATTTCTATAGCACGAGTAAATGTTTTATGTGAATGCTTAGTTATTGCATAATATTCAATGGTGTGATTGATTTTCATTTAGGAATTGGAATTCACTCTATATTTTATGATTCATACAAAATTGTTTAGAAATTTTTTTTAGATCCAAAACAGCTAAAATTAAGATTTAAAAATATGAATTTAGTTCCTGCACAAATATGCGTCTTTAAGGTGAAGTTTGATTTTCTTAACGGTCAAAGAAAACGTATTCAAACTTCCTGTTAGTATGTGTCGGTTAACGTACAGTAGAACCTCGTTAATCCGAGATAATGTGAGGAGAAGATGAACGGAAACTCGGATAAGACGGAAGAAGTACAAAACTTGAAAACACTTATTATTTTTTAAAATGTTGAAACGGTAAAATGAAATTTTAACACACAAGCATATAAAAGTGAGTGACTAACGAGCGTGGGTGAGCATAGACATACCGGTCAAATCTGTTTTTATCTGAGTTTCCCATACTATCAGAGCATACACTTCGATTAATGCGGAGTGCTCAGATTAGTCCGTTGACTCAGATAACGCGAAGCCTCAGATAACCTAAGGCCAGATTATGAGATTCTACTGTATAATTTAAAACTGGCTAAGCATTCATCGTAGGTTCCCCCTGGGAGCGACTTTTTATCCAGGAATTTGACACTCACTCTTAGTAGAGCCGCATTCAATTACTTTCATGGTCACACCTCACAATCGTTAGATGAGTGGCAACAGGGTACGATAGAATCACAATGACAACGATGTCGTTTTTAAGCATCCTTATATTGGATATCATGCAAGTTAAAGGATTATTAAATAAAGCACATTTTTTTTATAGGGGTGGCTACGTTCTCATTCCAACGTCCGTAGAATTTTGGCAAGGTCAGAGTGATCGCCTGCATGATAGAATATGCTTCAGGCGTTCATCAGATATCGAGGAAAAGCAGTCTGACAATATTTTCGTCCATCAAGGAGAGGATGGATGGGTGTACGAGAGGTTATCTCCATAAACTGAAAGGAATGGAGAAGAGTTCTTTATACTTATTTCAAGGTGCAAAATGATCTTGGCGAGTAATTGTGATATCAAAAGCGAATTTCCGGGATGATCCTATTTACACTCTGGCTTTCTATGCACGCATGACTGTGATGACGTATTGAATCATTATTACTGCGTGATAAAGCCAAGATCTCTCTTTGTAAACCTAAAAAAAAAGAAAACAGATTGATTGTAATTCAGTTGAAATATATATTTGAAGTTGTTTATGTTGAAAAGTGTCTTACCTTCATTACTCCTCCATACCACTTGCACTTTGAATACTCCATCTTGACTGATAAGTTCTTCAAATTGCCTCATACTTCCTCCGACACCAAAGTAGTATGTCTTCCCCGCCACCAAGCTGGAAATGAGAAATTACCAGTTATATCATTCCAGTCGTTTCTAGAACTACACTGGTCAAGAAAATTTTAGTTATGCATCCATAATAATAGGACGTGTCGATGGTTTCTTGTGCTGAAAGAAAAGATAGCCGACATTTATATATATTTGTTTGAGAATCGTAAATTGTTCAAAAAATTGTGACGAGATGAATTTTCACCTATCACTTCTAATCAGGTTACTTTATTTACTTCTTCTGTTCCCTCTTTTCTGTTTATCCATGTATCGAATCATTCGTTATCAACGATAAGAAGAGGGAGAATCAACTGCTAGGAATCAGTCCAGGTTGACCTTAAAGTATTAGTTATCCTAAAGACGAATAATTTTTTTGCATAGATGAGATGTCAGGTTGGAAAAACGGGACACACCAGGGACCGCACGATGCAACTGCGGCTCGCTTTGCTTTTGTTTCATTATGCATTTTTCGGCTAATTCATTCGTACTTTTATTGTTATTATATCTTCCGTTCGTTGGAATCTATATTGTCAATGGGAAACGACGGACATCGATGATTGTAGGACTTCAGGACCTTCAACTCTGCTCGCTACTTCCAGACGAGTGTAGGCAGTATTCAAATAGTCGCACTATCGCACGCCATATTCCATTGCTGCCAACCTGAAATACCCAAGTTCTCCAATTCATTCATTGTGAGATGCCGAAAGCCCGAATTTTCAAAAAAGACACAAGATTCTACAGACTCCTTAACCTGGCGTAGAACTCTACAAGGATCCTGGAATAAGAAGATGCCATAGTCGATACCCGCTACATGTAAGGTAGCTCCATCGTTCAGGTTCTTACATGTCTTCTGAAGTTAATAGCTTTATCGCAATTTGCAAAAAAAAAACATGGTTTTGCAAACTTTGAGCCTCGCGCAACTCGCTCGTGGCTTGGGAATCTGCCTGCAAACATATAGGCTGACATGCCATGCATCAACACTACGCAATTGTCAACTCGGTTTTTACTATCTAATTTTGCGGTGAAAAGGCACCTTTTTGATCTCCGTTCGCTGGACTATTCATCTTCATACAGCTTCTTGAAAAAATCCTGCATAAAGTCTCTAATTTTGTCCTAATCCCATACCATTTTGCCGTCAACATTCTGAATTCCTACTATCTAAGTGCTAGTATTTCCTTGTATAATCTTCTTAAACCGTCTCCAGAATAGTTCCTACACAGTTTCTACACACTTCCTGATATAGGTTTTATTTTTGCAACTATAAGATAAGGATCCGATCCGTATTTAATAACCTTTAATCGTCCGCTACAACAAAGTCGATCATAAAATGGCTTCCGCCTCTTCATCCCGTTTATGTCTCCGAGTAATATTATTCTTTTAACCGAATCAAATGTTTCTATTATATCATCAACGAGTCCCAGAAGTTGTCCTTCGCTATTTTACTGTCACTATCAAGAGGAGTATAGCATGCTACAATAACCATTCTTCTGATTCCCACTTTCATTCAAACCCATAATAATCTAGGAGATACACACTCATACATTTTGATATACTTTTTTGCTCTCTCATTCATAATTAGACCAATTCCTTACCTAGCGTTAGATTCCTTACCTACTCCTGACTAGAGTTCGAGACAATTCTCCTCATTAATCTCGCATCCCTTTTTTTTTGCTCCTTTTCTCAAGGCACTCTCTATGTCCAACGAGGCTCACGCGGCATACCTCTCCCACCCCTGTTCAAGCTGCTGCTTCAATTTTTCCACAACAGCATGAAGCACAGTCTTTGAAGTGTAGCCAGCGTAGAAGGCGTGCTGCCCTGCATGCAGTGGAGAAGCTGGTAGCACTTCGCTCCTGATATGTTCCTCGACCAGCTTCTCTAACGTCTTCGAAATGAAGTCAAACTTATTGGCCTGAAATCTTTATTAGCAGCGTAGCCCTCCTTCCCAGGCTAAGGAATGAATACTACTCAACCGCCCTCTTATGCTGATGGCGTGTGCGCAAGAACGATACTTTGTATAGTTTCGTCAGTGGGGGTATGACGCGTGCATGTCCTTTTGTAAGACCGCTGGGTAGACGCCATTCCTCCTGGTGATCAGAAGGTATAGAATTAACCGATGGCCCGTCCTGCCTTAATTTCCACGACCTTTGTGGCGACATGCCAATTCTCTTAGACCAAACATTCCTCTTCATGGTCGGTTTGCGTTCGCTGAAAACCTGAGAAGTGAACTTCCATTACGTGGAGCAGTGTTCCTTTTTCGCCTTTAGCAACTCGCCTTTTCCGTGCCTTATCATCCTAAGGCGAGCCTTCGTATCTGTTACCAGGATTTTATGGAGCCTTGCGGACTCTGAAATGCCTTAAGTAGTCTAAAAAAGTATAGTTCCGTTCGCCCTATTGCACGTTACTCTGGTCTCCTTTTGAAGCTCCTCGAGGTGGTCGTTTCATCACGATGCCCCTATCATAGATTCGATCGTATTTGTGAGGCAATTGTTCTTATATGATGTAATCAGAGCTCTTCGCAGAACCTCCTCAGCGTATTCTAGCTCATCTAAAGTGTCATAGTTCGTGAAAAATTCCAACAGCCTGCCTTCGCGTTCCATTTCAGCAGTGCTGATTGCAAACCTTATCCTCTCTGGGGGGGGGGGGGCACCCGCGGCAACACCTGGGAAATAAGCAGAAGCGATAGGCACCTTTAGTCTCTACCCGCTTTTACTCTTGAGCCTGGCCCTAAAGACGTTGAGATCCCTTAAGCAGACTTAGGACACCAAAATTGCATCCATACCCGTGACGATCATGCATGCTCTGTGTGCATCTTCGCTTGGGTCCTTATACACGGAGCGACACCCTCCCAGGCCATTAATCCTCTCTCGGTGCAACCAAGGCTCCTGAATTAGTACTAATCTTGTCATCAGCACCACTGCTTCACGCCTAGTTGAAACTACTGCGGCATATTCGCTGTGTATAAAATTTAACTGCATCATTAAAATTCTCTTCTCAGTTTTCGATCAGCTGATTCAGCTGCTCATGCGCCCCTTGTGAAGCCCTGTAGGATCATCCTCAAAGAGACCTAACTTGTCTCTAGACACGGTCTGCAATCTAGAGCCTCGAGGGCCCTGACTACGTTTTCAGGGATACTTAGGACTAAAATCCAGCCCATTACTGTCGGTATATTCGACTGCCTAAAAAGAAAAGCTTTCCGAGACTTTGTCCGTAGGATAGAATTTTGGAGACTGAAAGGCTGCAGCACAATCGCTGGGTCCTCTGGGGTACCGATGATCAGGACGGTCGTCCTGCGGTGTTTTTGGAGGAATTTGGTCTTCCTAACCGTCAATTTTGTACACTTTTTCAACTTTTGGAATCTATATTACTAAATTCCTATTGGGATCTTCTCCACCAGCCAACCTTCCGACCAGATGTCTGCAGACTTTACCACGACCTAAGGAGAACGTCATTACATCTAGGGAAGCGCTGCCCTCGCGAAGTAAAGCGTCATTCTCTCTTCAGATTTCTTCCCTCAGATTGTCCAGCTCATTTGGAGTATGAAGGAATACCGTTATCCTGATGGGACGACGACTCTCACCAGGGCGTTGTTAGCCATCTGTGCAAAAGTAGGGCCCCATGTTTCTAGAGCCTTCGATTGTTCAAACTCTCTATGAACGGGAAAATCTTTAGAACCCTTTATTCCTCTTCTTGAGCGTAGCGGAGCAGGAGGAGTGGCTTCAGATGCTTTTTTGCAACTTTAGGCCCCAATGGGCCTTGGCTGCTGTTTCGGAAACTCGCTTTACGGGCTTTCTTTTTCTGAGCACAGGAACGTTCTTTCCTTTGTACAGAGAGCCCAAATATTTCTCTCCCCATCGATTCTGTACAGATGTCCCCTGTGAAACTGTCAACCGTTGACAATGATAGAGTTCGATCGAGTCTTGGATTTCATTTCTGGCCCCACGAGCAGCTTAGGAAATAAGGGGCACACCCTGCAGAACCTTGCTTACAGAGGAGGGTCCATACACTAAAGGATTCGACTGGATGTTCTAAAATCCCCATTTCCATACCTCAATTCAGATTCCATTGTATACAATTCGATTGAGGTTTGATAAGTTGCTGGTTTGGGGTTTTCTTACCCTACAGTCCTTCAGCCCTGGACACGTTGATCACATCTTGGCATGTGATGATGAACATCCGCGCGCTCTATATGTTTAGGGATTAGGCTATTCCCACATGCACGGAAAGAAGTAAACCGTCTAAATCATCGAGCGAGTCAAGAACGTCAGAGCGATTCTGAGTGTTTACATCGTGGATACGACTGCTGCGCTTTCAAATTTAGCGAGCTTCTTGAAGTATAG
>WSXT02135418.1:0-10599 GCA_011762715.2 Neuroterus valhalla
GACATTTCGCTTTTGAGTTTCACAAGCTTTTTATACAACTGTAGGGAGGTACAAAAGCCGAGCGCGTAGCGCGAGGTTAATTCATGATCGAGCGCGTAGCGCGGAGTGAAATTAGCTTCGAGCGCGAAGCGCTAGATCCCAAAGATGCAGAATGAGAAAAATTCTATTTGCCTGATCAACGATGGGAGATAATGAGGAATAATAATGAGCAAAGCTATTTACCACAAAAAACTCTTCAAATTTTGATTGAATTATTTGCCAATGAGACGTATATTTTTCGTTTTAATCGTGATAAAGATTTCCAAACAGAGAGAAATTCTATTTGCCAGCCAAGGTATGCGAGATAAGAATCTCAAGGGCAAGTATTGTAGAGAGAGTTGTAATTATATTCCGAAAAGTAGATGTTTCTAGAAGTTTCCAAATATTTTCAAAATTTGATGGCAAATAAATTCTTTCTGTTGTTGTCTTATAAATCAGTGTACCTGAGAAGGCACTTCAACTATGAGCGACATTGTATTTGTATTATTATTACTCATGTGAGAGTGCATTATTCAGCACTTTCTATCCAAATTACTGAAATGTCTAATGTTGATATCTCCCAAACCTTTGTTGTACATCTGCTCTCTATATATGTTATATCAACGTCCTGAACAAAGAACATGAAAAGACTCAACCAAACACTGAAAATGTTGGCGAACAAAGCAACTGATGACCACAACAAACATCGATTCGAGACAATGTAAGAGCTATTGATCGATACCGTTCGATACACACGTGGCGCGTCGAGTGTGCGCCGTGTGCACAGCAAAAGTGGGGTTGGGCGAAAGGAGGAGAAACGCGAGAACAGAAAGTGTCGCAGCGTGAACTGTCGCAAAGCCTACTGTACCTGGAGGCACATCTGACCCTTTCTGTTTTGTGTTATGCCCAGCTCGAGCTCGTCGAGACTCGGTATGGACCTGTGCTCAACCTGGGGCTCCCCTATACGGGCGATGAGAGCGACTCGAGCGACTCACGCCTGGTTCTTTTCTCAGCGGGAGGTAATCAAAAATATGAATTCTTCAATTATGGGGTGAAAATCTCAGAAATATCATATCCGAAATTTAATGTTCCTAGCGATTCTAGTGATATGTTCATTGACTTCGTATTGAATCAGATATCGAACATCCTAGAAAATACTCCAGCTTCAAAAGTTGTTTCTTAGAGTGGTCCAATTCTTGATCAAATGGAATTTTCTTCCGGAAATAAAACCATGCAGAAAATGCGATTGAGTACCCCATTCAACAAACAATGGTCGGGATAGGGATGTTGTCTATAGTCTTCTGCGGATTTTTCTTCTTTTGCTCTTTTTTGTCTGAAACTGTACTATAGATTTGTATAAAATTGGTCTTCTTGATTTAGGATGAAGAATTTTTAGAAAATCATACCATTCGGTAGAAAATAAGCTTTTTTTTTTAGATTTATATGAAGATTTATATTTTAGGTTTCGGAGTTCAATTTTTTTGTAGCATGATTTTTTTTCATTTTTTCCTTAAATTCTATGGTTTTGTTGAAACTTGACGTATTTTTTTAATCTTCTCTTTTTTTGTAAACTTTTAACCTCCTTTGCTGAGTATTGATATTTTCGGTTGATGATGTGATTATTCGGTTAAAACCTTCTTTATTTTTCCAATATTTTTTTTTTGTGAAGATTTGTCACTTTGGTTAAAAAGTTGTTTAATTTTCGGTTTGAAATTGGTTGAAAAACTCATTTATCTATTCAATATTGATCCCTATGCTTCAATTTGTTCCACTGTACTTTTTTAGTTGCAATTTCACAGTTTTGTCAAAAATTCAAATGTTTTTAAAAATCTTTTTTCTATCAACTCAAAATTGAATAATTGGCACTAATTTCAATCAACTCGTTCAAGATCGAACTCATCATTTAGAGGTTCATCTATTTGGTATATCAAATAGTTGAATTTTCGAATATGAGGTTCGATTTTGAACAAATCTCATAAATTTTGCATAAAAAATAAAATCTCAACGGTCTAGTTTCCAACAGAGAACACGAATTTTCTGTGAATCATTTGACCTTACGATCATAAAGTATGGATTCCCTACAAAGAATATGTTTTTAAAAGGACCACTGAATTTCAAAATGGAAAGAAGAATCTTCAGCACATGCTTAAATTCGAACCAATAAGGATCCATATGCACCGAAATTTTAATCATATTCCTTTAAAATGAGAAAATTTTTATTCGAAAAAAGTCCTTTGCGGCTTAATAATTGAATTCTCTGATAGAATAGTACGATTGAAATTCAACGATATTATTCAGTATATTTGAAAAAAATTAACGAATTTCTACTCGAATTTTGGGAAGGATGAATTTAAAACTGAAAGAAATGGAGCTCTTCCTGAAATAGAGGTATTTGCCAGAGGAGTTGTCGAATTTAAGACTTAGAAATAATTTCTACTAAAATGGAAGAAACTTCGAATAGAAAGGTGGAATTTCCAACTCGTAAATATGTATTTTAAATGAAAAAAAAAATTCTTGAAATTAGGATGAATTCCCTACAAAATTCAGAATCCTAAAACTAAAAAAGAAATTCAATATTTATTATGAAACTATATATATTAAATATCAAATTTTTGCTATTTTGGAAACAAAAGGTCGAACAACTCATCGTAGTACCAATAGGACTTGCATAGTGGTGGCGGAAGTGGAGTGCGCTAGTTGACTGGTGGTGATGAAGTTTTACGGAATTTGTGCTAAAGGTGTGCGTGGCGGGTGAAGGTGTAAGCTCAGATAGTTAGTAATGGTGTAATGGTGGATTGAGGGTAGAAAAAGAAGTTTTCGAGCCGTAGTGGATGTGAAGTTAGGTAAAATAGGAAAAGTGAGGTTAGGTTGACGAGAAGGGAGGCAAATGTTTACGTAAGGGATTGAGCTGTTCCGGAAAGCAACAAAGTTCACATAAGTGCTAGGAAGAAAGAGCTGTGTATTATAATAAGGGGAATGAGTCAAATGTAGAAATTGATGGATATTGCAAGAAAACAGGAACGGAGCACAGAGACATCTGTTCGATGCAGTAGGAATTCACCACAGTAGTAGAAGTCTGCGTTACCGGTAGAAGAGTAGGCAGAGACGGAAACAGAGGGTGACAACGAAAGCACTGGGAGTAAGGCAGACAGGAAGGAAGAATCTACTCGCCACTGAGCTCGGTGTCTAGTGGTAAGCGAAGGAAAGGAAAAAGGCTAGATTGGTCGACTAGGAGAAACGAGGAGGTAAGAGATTTGAGAAAAGCGATAAAACTCGTAGGTCTCCTACGAAAATGGTGGAGCATCTGAAGAAGGAGACGATAGGGTTTGTAATATCGGAAATCAGGAAGCTCATAGAAGAAGCAAGGGGTTCAAGGAAAGACGTGAGGTTCAGGGAAGAGAAATGTAAGAAAGAGATGAAATATCTGATGGAGAGAGTAGAAGGATCAAAAACAGTGACCGTGTTGGTAGGGAAGGAAAAAGAAGATGAGGTTTAATGGATGAAATGGGATATTAGCGTATATATAAAAAGGAAAGACAAAAGTTCTGTGGAGGTAGAAGGTTGGATAAAAACGAGAGAAGGTAGTGGTAGTGAGGTTGGAGAAATAGCAATATAAATTGTCGGTGATACGAACTAAAAGCAATAATAATTGTCCTATCCAGATAGTTACATTGCGTATTTTTCTGCAGAGGAATATATCTTTAACGCAGTTTTCGATATTATTTCTAGAAACTATTACTCTTGAAGAGAAAATATCTATTTTAAGGAAAGTCCGAGAGGTATCTTTTCAATCAAAAAACTGTTTTCTGTCGATGAAACTTTAGTTAAACTATCCTTTTTAATGATATTGTTGTGTGTGCGTCAAGTCCTATTAATATTCCCTGTGATTCTCTGATATTGCCTTTTATTATTTTGCAGATGTATAAGTTTATACTTCTTCTTGGATTATGTTCAACTTCTGCTTCAGACCAAATGAGAGAATTTGGAAAGATGCCGGGTGAGTAATATTACATGTCATTTTTATTTATTGCAGTTACATTGAAGACGGGTAAGAACAGTTTCCAATCTGAGATAACTTTCAAATAAAATTAAAAAAGAGAAGAATTGATGTAATTAATGAACTTTGAATTCACATCGCTGTGTGAATTTCTAAACTTATCCCAAAGATCCTCTAACCAGTCCATTCCGTGATACAAAAAATGTAAAACCGATATTTCTCGTAGCTTTCAAGAAACCAAATGTCTTGTGCCATGTACTAAGCAACTGCTCACTTTGACTACACAACTTGATTCCTCTCTAAACATGGCATTGTTAGTCGTAATAGAAGTGTGGTAGTTACTAGACTATCTATTGAAGCCGATAGAAATCTGCGTTACCCCAAATAAACTTCTTCCTTGTGCACCTGATTTCACTCACTCAAATCGGGACTCGTTGAGCGGAAGCCAAAGATAACAAAGTTCCAAGTTTTTTTTTTCGTTATTTTCTTTGAAGTGGGATTGTTTTATTCTCTCCCATTATTATTAGTTCAGTTGTGAACAGGCTCTCGAAGAAGGGGAAAACGGCTGTGTTGGTCAGTTTGAACCACAACCACTACCGTTTTGTCCAGAATAATTTTGTTTGAACTCGTGTAATAATCGAAAGAGGAAGAGAAGCATGGAATTATTATCTAGTCCAACGAAGAGTAAATGCGTTAACTGCTGAACCTTCTAGATCTTATTACTAGGAGATAGATTGAGAGCACTAGTTGTTCAGATTTAGTGCAAGTAAATCTTTACATAAACTAGATATCTCTTCAAGTGCTTTCTCGATTGATTCCTGTTGTCTATCTTGCGGAATTCCGCGCATTTTGTACCGACATACATGTGTTGAATCGATTGAATGAATAAGGGTGTCACGGACCGTTACATAGCACACAGGCCCTCGCACACACAGGTCCACCGATGTTGTTCCCTTCCACTTACCACCATCCAGTGCGCCGATGCGCCGCGCAAGCACGAGCTATATACCTAGCTGCGCGACTCAGAAACGACAGTTCGTAGGTTGCAGTGAACCGATTAACATCAGGGATCTCTCGCCCGGGAAAACTCCCCTGGCCATCGTGCATTCCCAGTAGGCGTCCAGCCGACCTCTCCCAACTCCCAGTGCAATCCTTCCCGGTACTCGTAGCTGACCTTGTCGGCGGTAGATAGGTGCCGCTGTGGCTGCCCTCTGAGTTCAGGATATGCTGGCGTCAGATGCCCCTGACCGGCGTACTCACGGTCTTCCTACCAGCAGAACGAGAGTTACCTCCGGGCAAACCCCTGCCTCTCAGAAAGTTGGGGACTAGACAGTCTTCCCTACCATACCTGACCGTAACCGACTAGAGGGTCCTCCCGCGTTTTGTTTCTGGAGTACAACTCAAGGATAGCGCCTGAACCTCCACTCCGGGAGACGATCGCCTAGCGTCCGACCGATCTCGTCCTTCCACGACTTTTTACTATTACATCACCATTTGTACATTCCAAACAGACCACAGATACACTTGGGAATGTCAATGACACCCACATACACCTACACACCCACACAACACCTAGTACATAATCAGCTGATGTATATTATCGGAAGAATATACTGGTTCTTATTATTATATCTAAAACTGCTGTTCATTTCCTTATAAAACCCTTCCCAAAACCCTGGCAAGACTGAAGCGTCCGGCGGGACAACACACAGGTAAAGCGAAACAAACCGTTACAAAGGAAAGATTCATATATCTCATGCCTTGCATAGCTGTCCCCTTTCCCTAGTGCAGTGCTTTCTTTCTCCTCCTCAGTTGATTGAAGTTATGAATATTCCTAGTTCAGAATGAAACCTGAAAATTCAAACATCATGGATAGCTGTAACTGATCTCAAGTTCTGAGAAAAATTTGTAGCAAATTTCCATTTCTTAATCTAAAAATAGAAGAGAGCGATAAATTCGTTCACATTTTTCAAATTGAGGATGAATCTCTTTTCTCTATTGACTTTGGATACCAGAAAACTGGATGATAAAAATTGATCACACACCAAAATTGTCCTCTCTTCCAAAAGTTTATCGTTTCAATTGCAACAGTCCTCGAATTCTTCTATTGATAAATGAGGACATAGTGGTGGAAAAGGTAGACTAATTCTCCGAATAATTGTGTTTCTTTTCCCCCTTACTAAACTTGGTATAATAGGATCTGACGAGATGCATTTCCGCGCATCGGCAGACTGCGTTGGGCGGCCTGCTAGAATACTTTCATCGAGAGTTGCATAACCTAGTAATGAGTGAACCGGTTCGCTTATCGGAACTCAAGCCCAATTCAGACTAGCTGTTCTCGGTTGCGGTTCGCCGGTCCTGTTAGACTCTTGGCCAATCAGCGCGTACTCGGTCCTGGTTCCGGTTTGGTTTGAGCTCTTCAGTTCGATTCTAATTTCAACCCTGCTGTTCGCAACCGTAGCCAATTAGAGCGCTCGCTCAAGCCACGAAGACTGTTGCACGTGCTCGCATTGTTGTTTCCAGTAGGACTTCCTGAAGGACAGTGTCCGGTTAAGATAACCCCCATTCTGTCATGTGTGAGGTGGATAAATGCAGAACTGTTATCCCTTCGTGTTCGATAAGTCTCAGAAGCTGGAAGTTTAGCAGTCTCCTTGATATACTCCACTTCGGCAACCAGGGACTCTACTAGATCTAAAAAATTTTTATCAAAAAGGTACAAGTCAATCTCACTCTTAGCGTCAATACGTTCAGCAGATAGAGTTGAATCAGACTCAATGAAATATCTTCTTGATTTTGGCACTGATTAGTAGGAGTCTTTACGAATTCTACCTGCCTTTTCAAGCTGAGTATCCCAATTTTCACTGTTAAGCTTACGTTTCCTTTCATCAACATTCTCTTTTTCTAAAACATGCGACAAAGCCACCCTTGCTGCTGAAATGCCCATCCGTTATCGATTCTGTGTAAGCATCTTGTATTCGATTTTTTTCAGAGATGTCATGTTCATACCAGTATTCACTCCGGGGCTCAATTTGAAAACCAGGAGCAATGGAAAATTTTTCACTAAAAAGGTACTTGTTCAGGAGCTCCTTTTTAACATTCCTCTACAACGGAGAGAAATCCGTTTCTCCTTTCTCTCGCCGGATTGAAGTCCATCTTTCCACTAAAGTCTCATGATCTCTTTCTGGAGATCTTGAAAAACGGTGAATACGATGTCATAGAATACTCTGGAGAAAAACCACTCTGTGGTTCAATTCTACGATTGTGGAACTTGCGGCGAAAAAACAACCCTCTGCCCTCCTGCTGCCCAAGCCTCCTTTCCAAGCGCTGCTGATTCCATTACGTTTTCATGTGCAGTCTATGACACACGTTGAATTTCAATCCGGTAAAAAACTTTAAATGACGAGTTTCATTCTGAAGGAGTTCTGGTTCTGAAAAGTCTGAAAGAACTAATAGGAGAAGGATTCGTAATTCCCATAAAGGAATTGAAAAAATTTTGATGCAAAATGAAGCGGCTCAAGGAAACATTAGGTAGTCTTCTCTTATTGCGTTCTGATTCGTCATCGAAGAATCGAGAAAATTAGCAACGAAATACGTCTGCTCGCTGCGCGAGTAACCAGCTAAAAGCTAGGTTTACTTGTAAGCCAAACAGGAACTGCTTGGAATGCCAAGCAAATGCTCCTTATGCTCAGTTTGTGACAAGTCACATTTGCTTAGTATGCCAAGCTGTACCTACTTGGCTCCTGAATCAACCAAGCTTTTAGCTAGTTACTTGGGTCTCAAACAAGGGGCAGCACTGCTAAGATAAGCCTACTGAACTTCTTGCTCAGTGTAATTCAAAGCATATCTCTGTTAGGGACGATGTTGCTCGAATACAAAAAAGCTTGTCGCATCGTAGTCAAAGTTTCTCTTATTGTTTTGGCAATTTTGAAAAGAGAGGATTCAAAAACATTTGGAAAAAAATAGGGGAGTGCGCACTCAAAGAGAATCGTCCTGTTTTAACCAAAATTCGAGCCCTAGTTTCAAACGCGAGCTGAGCAGAGAGCAAAGTCTGTATTTTGAGGCGGCTGTCAGTCTTTCACAGTTAGATCACAATGAGGAAGTCCTTAAAAAAACACTTCCAGAAATGGCCAAGAAATATGTGCTTCATCTTTTTGGCGACGATCTTCCGCTTATTAAGTGCACTGGCCCTACTATTCCTGAGAACTGGGTTGAGAGGCGACAATTTATTTTCACCATTTATGTTTTATCTAGTGTGATACTCTCGATAAGTTCTTTTGACTCTTATATATTATCTGAACTAGTTTTACTCGAAGTTGGAACCCATCAAGCCGAAGACAAGGTTAGCAAGGTAACAGGTTGAGCCTTTATTCCCTTTTACACCATTATCTATTTAAAACACATACGACAAAGCTATCTCTATTGCTGAAATGTCCATTTACTAAAAAAGATCAAGCACGAGTTTTTCGGACATCTCTTTTTTCGGAATTCTTGGGAGATCTAGAAAAACTTTGATTATGATGTAACGGATTTCTCTATGTTGGTTATTTTTGACAAACGATTCACATTTTCCAAATAAATTTGAGCCCACCAAAATAAGGCCAACCGGGCCTTCACTTCACTTGAACCCTTCTTCAATGACCCTACAGTTTCTCGAGCCACCAAGACTCGTGCCTTCAACGCCATATCTAGGAGCGTCTGCATCTTCACGATTCCTATCTGGGGCTCTGCTACCCCAAATGGTCTCTCCTTACTTGAAGGCACCAACATGCACCTTTTGCGTTCTGCTTTAAACATTCCTTGGGTCATCTGTAACCAACAAATTCTTACGGGAATCAATCTTCCATCTGAGTTCCATAATTGAGTTATTTATCTCCCTCATTTTTCGATGTTTTGCTTTATGCGCAAGTGTCCTTGTGATATAACTGTCTCGAACGACCAGTTTCGATGCCCCTTTTTTTCTCACAATCTCGGTTTATAATCTGCTAGGTTGGTTTCCAGTCGAGGAGGGTTTTAGTGACCTGGTAACGTCATAAGTCACTGGATAAACTACTAATTTTGATCCAGAATCGTCAAAATTCAATAATTAAGGATTAAAATTAGCACAATATTTTAGGATTTTGAGATGTTTAACTAAAAGCCTGAATAAATAATTTCCTGAGGTTAATTCAGGTCTAAAGCCGAAAGATGTGGTATGCACTCGATAGTTAAATATGTTCCAACTCAAACGTCTGAAATTGTAGGGTTTCAAATGGAAGAAGGTGTACTCATATAGTTACTACCTTTTTTATGTAGCTGTCTTTTTTTTGAAGCACCTTTCCAAATAGATCTGCCGAACGATAAGAAATGGAAACACTTTAAGAATATCGTTAGTATTGGATTTTGCCTCTTTCTATTAATTATTCTATCATTCATTTTCAGGAATCGTTGCTTGTTACTATCAAGATTTCAGAGATTCCGAAAATGAGGTGTTCGAAGGTTTGCTGAATATCCCGACAGGCAAAAGAAACGCCAATGCGACACTTTGCACTCACTCTTATTACATGTGGGCTGGAATTGCTAAAAACGCTTCCGTAATAATTCTTTCCGGAGATCAAGATATAAAAAATAATGTATTTAAAAAGTTTACTGATCTTCGGAAAAAGTGCCCAAATTGTGAATACCTAATCTCTATGGTCTCCATGGAGGCAATTATACCAAACTCGCCGTCTGATGAATATGCTAAGTAAGTTTTACATGTCTATTTAGGATAAAGCATTAAATCTAAGAGATACTGATTTTATAGGATTTAGTGAAATTCAAAGGAATAGAATATTTAAATGTTTGTTAAGGGGGATTCGCACAAATGTCAGAGAATCATAAGGGATGTTTGCGGGCTTTTTGGATTTCGATCCCATTTCTGGATTTCATCAAATTCATAGGCTTTTGAGGTATTGATAAAACTTTACAGTATTCAAAGCGATTTCTAGGTATTCCGATGAAATGGAGAAGTTTAGAAGAATTTCCAGAGATTTAGGAAGATTTGAAGGGATTTGGATATTTGCAACAAACTTTATAAAGATGCCAAGGTTCCAAGACTTTTTGCGGATTTTCCAAGTGTTAACACAATCAAAAGGGTCGCCCAAGTTTTATGAAGTATTTGGAAGGGGTCTGAATAATTTTAATGGCTTTCAGGAGACTCAAATGTAACATAAATTTAAATGGACTTTGAAATATTCCAAGTGAGTTTACGGAATTTCGTAGCACTTCCGGATATGATAACTTCTTGAAGGATTCGAATGAATCTGAATGGCTTTTGGAAGATTCGATTATATTCTGGAGTATCCGTATGGATTCCAAAAGACGAGTGAAGATCCCGAAAGATTGCAGAGATTTTATGCAATTTGAAAGGGATTTTATCAATTCAACGGGTCACCGACGGCAGTTGCTACGTGGTGACTTCCGACTTGGGCGGGATCTCGAATGCCGAGGATCGGTGTAGGCGATCGATGCTATCGAATATCTACATCAAGACTCGTCTGTCGATAATCGACTGCGCTCAGGAGTTTTGGTTTTCTGCAGTTTTCCTCTCCTCTGACCAAATGTTC
>WSXT02135429.1:0-10599 GCA_011762715.2 Neuroterus valhalla
ATTATTTAAATATTGATGAGACCAGTAGACAGAAAAAATTAACATCATAATATTATTTACATATTCCTGGTCAAAACAGTTACATCAAAATTTTTATTATAGGATATTCATCCATCTGATTTTGGACCCATTTCGTTTTCAACCATTCTCGACGGGCCTCTACTCCTTATTCAGAAAATAGTTATTTGTTCAACAAGTGGGGGAAATTTGAATTTTTACCCGACATGTTAGGAAAAAAGTTTTTCCATACATGCCTGTCTGCCTGTAGTATTATTAAGAAATGACAGCTTCAAAAGTTTCATTCAATCAGAATTTACTTAGTACAATTCTTCATGATCCCAAAATGCAGGTCAAGCTCAACGCGTAGCCCTCTACTAGCATAATCCATCGTTCCAAATAATAATCGTGATAATTACCATAGAAAATCGTATATCATAAATATCTGTCACTGAGAACAATATACTTTTGCTGTAGAATTTACACATGATTGTTTTAGGATTTCTCTCTTTAAAAATTTCAAAGAATTATCGTCAAGACTTCCATCTAAAAATTTCAAAATCACTTTTGAAAATTATGGGGATATTCTGCGTAATGTAACTTTTCAATTTTATGTAACTAATAAATATGATTTACATTTTAATCCTTATGAAGAATATAAATTTTCATGTATATTTCAGCGAAATCCCTTCAATGCAAGAATTCAAGAAAAGAATCAGAGTCAATCTGACGATAATACTAATTGGAATTTGCTTTCAATTTCCCGGAATTTCGAAAAGATTATCTTCGGTTGAATCAAGAGGAAAATTTTGTAAAACGATTCATGATTGTAAATGGAATTCTTCTAAAACTTACGTAGAGCCTATTTCGAATTTTCACTTATGACAACTATCATCTCTTTCCAGATAACAGAACAGTATATTCAAATAGAAGAATTACATTTTTTGTATGTTCCTTCAAGTTTAGAATTTCAGAAGAATATCAATTTCTATTAGGAAAGCTTTTAAGCAAATGCTCATGAAGTATCAAAATAAATAACTATGAAAATAGATATATTATTCGAAGAGCTTATGGGTAGGCTACTCAGGTAACTACTTCCCATTTTGAAAATTTATAAAATTTTGGTTATTAAGCACTCGGTTCGGTTATATTGGATAGAGTTCGTCAAAGTATATAAGGTGCATGTACTGAAGATTGAATGCTCCATGTGGAACTGATAAACAGTGTATTTTTGGAAACCTTGATTTTGAGGCATCAGCCCTTTTTTCGGAACCGGTTTGAAAGAAGTCATGACTATGCTCTTCGAAACTGCTGAAAGTAACTATCAGCAACTCGATAAACGGACGGTAACTAGTGAATGAGCGATGTATGAAGATAAAAAATTAACGCCCTCAGCAGGATAGTAGTTTCTAAAATGCCCTTAAAATTTTCGTTTGCTCGTGTATCGCATAAATTGTTGAATACAACGTGAACTTTCGCGTGAAAAGATTTCAAGTCGTAAACAGCCTTTAGAAAAGTGATTTAGATGCTTGGCGTAATTGCTGGAAGTGAAGCTTCATGGATTTTGCGTCTTGGCAGCCTTCAGCAAAGATAACATAATAAAGTTGGCGAGGAATCATCGATCGTTTTCGTTTACCGCGAACTTGCGGATAGTGCAGGCTGAGGCAAAGGGTAAATTCTATAGAAGAAGAGCAGGCAGCAGAGACCACAATTTAAATCCAGGAAGAGAGGACTGAGTGGAGTCACTATTTACCAGGATATATACTGCTGGGTATTATTTATTAAGCCCTTCAATTATGGGAAAATCGAGGCCTGCTCGCTCGCAGTTTGGCATTTACCCAAGATTTGAGCTTCGAGGGGATGTTCTGCTGTCGGGACAAAACCGTGCAGTAGGTTATGAAACAGCGCTAGACATAAACACATCGTTTTTAACGGTATTATAAAGATAATCTCCTGCGCACACGCTCACCGTGGGTTTAAGGGTTCATAAAACGCTTAGCGTCATCGCCCAAGAATCCACCCTTTATGGCAGTTCGAAGAGATCTCGTTACGTTACCGATCTACCGTTATGATATTGCGATAAACATGTGATCCACCCTGCAATATTGGATCAATTTTACAGGGGAAGTTATTTTCAACTTTAGATCCAAACTGTTTATCATATAAGTGTCTTTGTTATTAGACCGTAGCTCCTTTATTGGTAGGAAAATGTATCGAAAAGGAATTTTATTTTTATCGCAACTGTCGCATTCAAAACACATTTATTGTAACCTCTTTTTCACATTCTCATCAATGAGAAGGTATTGGTTCTATGTGAAAATCGAATTTCGCAGATTTAATGAAATATCCACGTTTTGAGACCCCCTGAGTCAGAAAGGAAGATTTTTAAAAAGGTGTCTGTCTGTCTGTAGTCTGTAATCTGTAGACTCAATAACTTTCCAAAGAATGATTATATTGGAATGTGCTTTGAAAAACTTTTTTATGGCACAAAAAAAAGAACGAGTTCGTTAACCAGCTATTTTTGACCAACGGTTCTAGTTCAATCCATCGAAAAAGCTTTTTGAAAAATTAAAAATACACATTTTCGATCAAACTATGCAATGTACAAAGAAATGTCGAAGAGAACAATTATTCATGCTCAGAATATCTACAAATACAAATGAGACTTTTTTTATTAGATGCATAGTTTTTGTTTGAATCGTGAAAAATTTTGTTAAAAATCGAAAATTCCATTTTTCAGAAAAACTATGTGAGATACGAAAAAATTGCTACATAAGAAAAATGTTTATTTCAAAAAGATGCACAAATTAAGTATTGACCATTTGGTGATAAGACGTAAATTTTTTGTTTAAATCATGATAGTGCACTGAACAGAATAAAAATTTGCAATCTTCCAGTGGAATTATGGAAGACACGGAGAAACATTAATGAGCAAAATTATTTAACACAAAAAGATCTAGAAATTTTCTTTAAATCATTTTCCAAAAAGACGTATACTTTTCGTTTTGATCATGATAAGGATATAGAACATTGAAAATTGCCATTTGCCAGCCAAGTAATGCAAGATATGAATCTCAAGGGCGAGTATTGGAATGAGAATGTGTTCCTTAAGGCCGATAGAGCCTTGAGTAAATTGACTTAAAACATTTATCAAACAAAAATGAAAACAAATTTAATGATATTCTGAAAAGTAGAGGTTTCTAGAAGTTCTGAAACTGATTTTGTGCGGCAAGCGGGGCAGTGCCCACGGGCCCCCGGCTGCGAAAGGCCACCAAACATTTTCTTGAAAATATGATGAGCCAGATTAAAAAATGAATCTGCTAGAAAAAGTTTTGCGACCTTCTTTTTTTAATTTCAAATTTGAAAGTTTGCCGACCTTTTTTTCCTTTTTTTTAGAAATCAATTTCGAAATTTTTCACTGCGAACGGGCCCTTTTAAATATTTTGCCCCGGGGCCACTGAGACCGTCGCTACAGCCCTGCATGTGAAATAATATGAATGATAACGGAAGAATTCGTAAAGTAGCTCAAACAGTTCAAGGTATTCAAAATACAAATGCAGAATATATATTAGGAGCCCTTCATATGTAATCAAATAATATCGTTCGTAACATGTGGCCATATTCTCGTATGAGAGAATGCTGCCTGAACTTTCATTATATTCAAAAATATTTCAAGTTTTAGTCTTTTGGAAATTTTCAGCAATCATTTGTGTAGGTGTTTTTTGAAATTTTACTATCAGACCTAGCCACAAGTTGCTTTAATTGAAATTATACACTGATTTCGAGCTCAATTTTTGGTAATAACGATATACAGCAAAATTATGATAAATTGAAAAAACTGATACAAGTATTTGAATGTAGAAAACACGAGTGACGCGAAATAGATTGTAGTATCAAGAAATCGAAACATGACGCAATCTATTGGCTGCTTACCCAACCTCGGTAACGTAAAATAACGAAATTTCGGTCAATAAACTAACTCGCACCGTACACATGAATTATTATAACTCTCTTTTCAATAATAAACCTATGATCTGCAATTAAAAAATATTGAGGTCATAACATAGGATAAAAAGTATCTATCCAGAAAGTTAGACCCAATCCAGCACAATACACAAAATCTCACCAAGCCCGGTTGAGAACTTCCGGACACATAGATGAATTCATGTTGGAAGAAAATAGTGATCTGCATTTGGACTCCTGATCCAAAGAACGTTTTATTATTATTATCATTAATATTATTAATATTAATAATATCATTATTATTTATATTATTATTTTATCATACCATTGACTTACTCAATTCATTCCTTGGGTTTGGGAATAATTGAAAAACTTGTTTGTCAAATGATTGGAAACAGCAACTGTCTACAGCGATCCGGTGATGGATGTCAAGTCAGAATTTTCCAAACATTTTTTGAAGCCTCAAATTTGAAGCAGCAGCTCTATTTTTTTGCATATTCTATTGGGGAAAAAACTGATAGTTCGTAATCTATAGGGTGCGTTCGGGTGTCTATGAACCATAACCCAGAACAATTTTCACGTGAAGCCAGCGCGGTACATAAACCTCAATCGTTAACCAAAGGCAACCTATCATATGGCGTATGAATTCTGAGTCCCTTGAGGTCTGGAATATTCTGAACTAATGTGCACACGCTTGGTATATAGATTGACTGTTCGTCCTGATAGCAACCGCGTTCTCCAGATCCGAATCCTCCTGAGTCTTGAACTACGCTCTATTAATTCAAAAGGACTCGCTGGGTTCGGACTATTCATTGCTTCATGACACGGTCGACAAGCGGGCCTAAGATCCAGAGGGATTCACAACAGACTAGGCTGTCGTCATGATGGAGATAATGTCTCTCATCAGCAGTCAAAGACCGATGAAAGACTCCCTATCATCCCTATTGTCTATATTCAAATAGGTGCATGTAACTTGAATATTAGCGTAAGGCTTGATGGAAATCATCCCATCTCATACACATCCCTCTATTAACTTTACAATACAAATTTATCCATTCCCCGTGAAAATTTTTATAAAAACTTGAGTTAGAATAGAATAAGGTTAAGACTACATATCTGAACGAAAAATCAGGCATATCATCACGTACTTTCGAGAACTGTTAACGAAAATTTAGAAAACCGTAATGCCACTAAAATGAAATAAAAATTATTTTGAGAATTTGCTTTATCATCCCACTCCTAAACATTTATACTTAAATTGTAATTTTTCTTATCACACAAACCTGAGCACTGCACATATTATCGCACACTTTTAACGCTATTAAAAATTGGGATCGCTGGAAGGTTCCGAACCACCTAACATACTTCTAACGCTTTGTCCTAATGACTATAACCACGTGGCTAACACAACACTCAGAATAATAAACAAAAATCTCGGTCAAACATGAATGCTTGAAAATTTAGGGTCATGTGTAAAATGTTTGGGACCCGTTTCATCAGATTTCCCTCTATAATAAGTGAATTAGTGATATGATGCAGTTTTCCGTTGTATAAATTAACGTTCATTTTAAAGTTCAAAGTGCAATCATTCTGAAAAATTTTCGTAACTGGAAATATTGGAAATTTGATTTTTTTCCAATCAGAGACGATTCTGTTGTAAATAATTTGATTTAAAAGTGTGAATTTTCAAAACTCGGAACGTATTGGATTTTGAGTATATATGGGTGATTCTCCACAGACAGAGCACTTTCGTGTCCAGGGGTTATATTACTGAAACTATTGGTAATATTGGTGTCAAACTCTGTGAGGATTTTCATTTCAGTACCTCAAAACCTGTCCTAGAGTAAAAATCAAATTGAATTATCGTAACTCAGACTGAAAAAATATTATATGCTCAAAAAATGGCTTTGAGAGATGTCCACAAATGCCTGAAGCATACTTCGAAGCCACGTAGAAGATAAATAATAAAGTGATTGAAAAATGTAGTTTTAAGGCTTTCAAAGTTTGAATAAAGAACCCCAGTCTTTATTATAAACATATCAATGTTAACGCAATATTCACAACATATGCACGCAAATATAAGTGTCCATGGATATATTTTTGTGTTTACGGCGATAAATAAACAGGGATCATTCGACAACTAGGAATACCTTTTTGGGACCAGTTTTCACGTAGAATTGAAGAAAAAACCTCTCACTACTTATTCATTCAAGCTTTGAGCGTGAAAATGGAGAAATTTTTTCGCAAATTAAAAAAAAGTCTACAAAAACCTTGCGTATTTTTATTAGTATCCATCGACGTATTTGACAATTATTTCTATATTTATTAACGAAGTATTATGATTGAAGGATAAATATATATATCGGAACGGGGGAAATGAATTGCAAAAGGATTTTTCAATCCATTCTAGTTTAAAACATTGGGAACAATTTTTGTGCTGTCTCCCATCGATGTAACCTCCATTGACGTAACCTTACTTTCAGCTCATCAGAGGCAGCCTGACATTCAGCGCCTCTCCGAAAAACTTTTGCAGAAAAGCTATGAGAACGGAGTTTTTTTTGATAAATTATTTTGTTTAATAAAAAAATCAAGGAAATAAACAAATAATATGATTTCCGTAATAAAAACCCGAAAAATATTCTTCTTTTTTGAAAATCTTTGATTTCTTACAACCCTGAATTTCGTTTGGCAGATTAACAGAGGTTACGTTGATATAATCTAACTTAGGCTAACCAAAGATATCAATATCTTTGGTCGAACTCTGAACTGCATTAATGGTTGTTGTTTTTTAACCTAAATTCATTGAAAACATGGACGTATATAATAAACATGTTTTTTGAAAATCTTACTTATAAATATGATTGAAAATGTAAACTTAGATGTTTTCGTGCAAATTGTGTTTTGTGAAAAATGTGTTTCGTAAAAACTTTGTTTCATGGGAATGGTGTTTATTTATCAATTTAATCAAATAAGAAAATATATATCATTATATTTTTCATGGGAATCGTATTTATTTGAAAATTTAAACGTTTTTACTATGTGTCATTATGTTTTTAGTAGGGAAATAAACAGCGAAACGGCCATGGGTAAAAAATAGGGATCAAATTCGCTAGCAGAATTTTTTAAATAAATCAAATATAAATTAAATATTTTAAAACTAATTAAATATAGATAATAAGGTGGAAGTCACAGAAAGACCGGGAAGAATCTGTCGTAAAAGATTAACTAGGAAATTTATGTTTATACGAAATAAGGAATAATTATGTATATTTTGTATTAGAGTTGGTTGTTACGACTGCAAAAATGTATAATATCCAAAAATTATTATTATTTGTTATTATGAAATTAGCAATAATGTTATTGAATTAAAATATGAAATCTGCAAACAAAAACAATGCAACTTCTACGTTGAGTCTTCTATTTTCAAACTATAATCAGAGATTGGTTCATTTTATTTAAAAAAATTGATAATAAAATGGAACGTGACGTCAAAAAGCTCCACAAGCCTTCAAAATAAATTTGTAGAATGAATACTTTCAGAAGTTCTTTTTTTATGGTAATGAATCTAACTTCAATTTTTATGGACTGTAATTAGAAATTATCCAACTTTGAAGAATTCTAAAAGATTCGATAGGCACTATTTCTCAGTTTAGAGTACTTTTTTGAGACGCTTTTGCTTTCGAAATTTGCAAGGTTCTTACAATATATTCATGTAAAAATTGAAATATGAGAGGATAAATAAGGGAAGGTTTCAAATGAAAGGCCGAAATATTTTTCATTTTGAAACTTTTTATTCGAATCACTCGAATTAAATACTCAGTTAGGTTTTAAATTATGAACAATCTTGTTACTTTAAAAAGTTGTAGACTTAAGTTAATCACTTGACGTTAACATCGCAACGTCACCATGTGGTTTTCAATTTTTTTTCGTCAATATTTTAAATATATAGAAGGCAGTCAACAAAATCTTCGACAACTCGTTGATCATTCATTCATTTCCGTTTTAGGGAATTATTGTATTCACAACTTTCTGGGAACTGGGGGACTTTTTATAAAAATTGGCGGCTTGTCTAAAACTCTGTCAAAATCTGCCTAATAGGCTTTAGGTAACTGTCAACCCTGAAATGTTTTTCGAAAATTCCATTACTTCTTTTTACCCTTTCGACAACGTCTGCGGCTTTCTATTGAAAAATACAAGATCTTCTAAAAAAGAAAAAAAAATCTATCCTAGATTGGATGACTATTCAAGTAAAGTTTCAACAACTTATTTTTTCCGTGTAGGTTCTTCAAAATCATGTTTTTTCAAGAAAAAAAAATGCCAAATACAGGTTTCTCTAATCGACATAAATGAGATTTGAATGGAAATGAAGGTGTTGTAATTGCGGAATGAACTTACCTAATGAAGGCGTATCCTTTGTCCTTGAAAACACGAATTTCCTGAATTGAACCAAAGGGCGAGAATGTCTTCTGCATAAGCTCCTCTGTTAGACCATTGGTCAAACCTCCACAATAAACGGTGCAATTGGTTGGACTGCTTTGGTTGTAGACTTCATCGAAAGTAAGCGGTTTTGCGTTCGCTGGAATCGAGAAATACCCTCTAATTACAAACAGGTCACTACCTTCATTCATTATTACGATGCGGCAAAACTTTGGAATTCACTAGTTTCAAATTATTCTCTATATCAACGCCCTGCATTTTTTATAACATGTATTTGATTTCTAAAATAAATTTCTTTCCTCATCATCTGAGAGATACCATATTTTTATTCCAATATCAGTCAAATAGAACAAAGAATTCGAGGAATTTCTGAAGCTCTCAGTTTGAGAGATAAGCATCACTAAGATAGAAGCTGAATAATTGTACGGGCTGGTAAAATGATTGATATAATTTTATAGGAATGAATTCTAACACCCAAAATATTTTGGTCATGCAAAATGTTAAACTTTAAAGATACTTGAATAAAAAGTCAAATTTAAATGTAAAAGAGGAGATATGTCAACTAGCGATCGCTGAATGATTGAATATAAAGTGGATTTAAGAGCTTTTTGGGAAGCGATGTTTAAAACCGATTAAAACAAGATTGTAAATGGATGCTTTGATATATCTATACCTGTTGGGTATTGAAATAATTATGGCTAGTCTCGTTTAACGTCCATCACATTTTCGCTGAACGAGCCTTTGACGAATCAAATCGATGGAAGCTAATACTTTGATGAATACTGTGCGAAACGGATTTGAAGATAATTTCTTCATTTTTTGTCACTTCCGGTGTACCAGTGAATCAGGAAACCGCATCCTCCCGCGTGGAATTCTAAATAATACTTAGGTGATTACAATAAATGTGTTTTGTGTTTGCATGAACATCACCTAGAATTCGATAACTTCATATGAATCCCCAATGCAAATTTGAACTGATTTGGGTAAGCTTCAAACATTGCACTTTTTTGTGCAATGAGTTTGATTGAGAAAAATTAAAGCTGTTTATGTCGCTCTATACGTATGCGACTTTTTAAACCCAGAATTTTTCTATTGGTCCTGAAATATACTCCTTCTAAAATAAAGCGAATCGTTTGTCGGATTCAGAAAACGATTCGAAATCTAAGATATTCCACGAGGATCCCCGTCGGGACCCGTCTTATTTGCCCTGATGGTTGATGGGTTAAAATTTCCGAGTCCGAAAGGGTTGAAATTTTGTACCACCACAAATTTCAATGTTTGATCGTCGAATACTTAGAAGATATCCATTTTTTCCAATTCTCATGCAATTTTTTTGGAAGTTGAACTCCAGAATTTGAGAAATTCAACAAGGGTCTCCGCACGGGGCCTGCTTGTTGCTCTCATGCCTCAGTTCACAAAGAAAGAACAATTCCAATGTTGTTATGAATCATCTTATGTTTTAACTACTCCTAATGTGTCATCCACACGTGAATTTTTTGAATTATCAGGATACAATTTTTGGAAGTATTTTTTGAAATTATGAATACATCGTCAGAGAAACAGTAACTGTTACAAGAAGCTTGTTCGGGAGTCGGACAAAGTGACATTTCTGTAATTTTGAACATTATTTCACGAGAGTTTAATGTTCTACCTATACTTTGAAGGAAGAAAATCATCATTGTAATTTTTCAAATCAATGAATGTTACGATTGAAATTAATAATTGAGGATATTATTGTAGTAATTGATGACCAAATCGTCATGAAACACAAAAACATCAACAAAATTTCTCACAAGAATTGAAATATTTTCAAATAGATACTTATCGAATATTTATTTGCTTTTGAAATATTAGATATCTTTCGGAAAAAGGTCACAGTGCAGGATAATCAAGAATGTTCTCCGTTTAGTAAGGATTATAATCTGAAGCGAGCAAACGCCAAAGCTGCCAGCCGCGGAGAACGCACACTTGCGAAGACGCAGCCGAGTTTTTCTATTAGGTTCTGTATATTTCATCGACATCTAAGAAGAAGTAGGCCAAATGTGTTTTTTTCCCTTAACTCCGTCTTTTCAAAAATAAAAGTTTATCAAATTTTCAAGCACTTAATATGGATTGTAGGAAAATAATCTTGTACACGGCGAAATTTTTATACTACAAATTAATATGTTGGCACGCGAATGCTGGACAGCAAGCGAAAAATAA
>WSXT02135440.1:0-10599 GCA_011762715.2 Neuroterus valhalla
TGGAACAAGGCTGCTAATTTTGGGATTGTCAAATTCTGTTTTAAAATGTGAAATACTAACAGGTAGTAGGTCTGGAGTTATTGCATTCATTTGCAGAGCAACACTTAACTGTGAAAAAAAATATCCTTTTTCATTCGAAAGAAGACAATTTCCGATCAAATTGGCTTTTGCTATGACGATAAACAAATCGCAAGGCCGAACGTTTGATGTAATAGGAATAGATTTAAGGAAAGACGTTCTCAATCATAGTCAACTATACGTTGCTTTCTCTAGAATACGATCGTGGGATTCATTGAAAGTTTATGTAAATGATGATTGTAATGTTCCAGACCGTAAGCGAATTAAAAATAATGTCTACAAAGAAATTCCCATCTAATAATATGATGATCTCAAATGATTTGCAATCTCGAATTTCAACGAGAACATCCGCGCGCGAAGCGCGCGGCCTGTTCTAGTTTTTCATAAATCCCGTAGTTGTGCATAATCATAAAATTCCCGGTGTGAAATTGAAATTTATCTGCCATCTACCGCGCAGACATGTTTTCTGCTTCCATAGTTGCATTGGGGTAACCGTAGAGGGAACACAAAAATTCCAGACTCGTCTTATGCTCTCAACAGAGTTATACTACAAATTCAGTAACAAGTCAAGGGTAAAATGTGTTATATTTCTGCAACACGAAATTAGAAAATCAAATGCGCTCTGCTTTGAAAAATAGGAATTAATCTGGTGTTTTGAGGCACGCGTCTTTTGAGTAATTAAAATTAACAATCGCAAAAGGAATCATCGCAGAAGCGTGAATTGCACTCGTGCGGTAATCTTCGGAGGAATTTTCGTTATTCCTGTGAACACAGGATTCGGGTGAACGTTCTGGTGACTCGTATACTTTTCTCAATTCTTAATGTTCATTAGAGCGTCGTGAGATGGTCACTGAACATTAATGTACAAAGGCAAAAAAGCTTTTGATGATTAATTCATGAACGTATTGCAACTCTTGTACTGATAAATTATTAAGACATTATCGTTATGAATATACTCGATTATTTTTATTAATATTATTAATTAAGGGGTGGAAAAATATAAGAGACTTACCAATATTTTCTGGGGCGGTCATCGCTTGGAGTATCCTGAAAGACCTAGATGGAATCGCACTGCCGGTGTATTTCTTCGGTTCTTGGACAGTCTGCTCACTGGCTGGCAGATTGGCTTGCATTTCCTCTGAAATTTAGGATTTTTGTTTAATGATAATTCATTTGCCACGTCTTCTTTCAAACCAACTAGTCAAATTCCATCGCTCAGAAATTTGGCTCATCAATCGAGAAAAACAAGCTGTAAGTAATTAGGAAAAGTGGGAAATTCGTAGTTTTACCAGGGTCAATTTTGGGCCTGGGCTTCATTCAAACTATAGGATTTTTTCTATTGGGTACCTACCGAAGGATTTCGAGTTTCTATTCTGGATCTTTATCGCTGAGTTGACTGCTCTTGGGGCTGCTAGATGGGAAAGTTTTTAGATTTCAAATATTAGAGGAAGTTTTCTCGAAAGAAGTTAAGATTTTATATTGAAGAAAAAGTTGTACCTGCTGCGGCTGTAACATCTCCAGAGTCGGTCATGTTTTGTAGATAACGGAAAGCTCGGGAAGGTATAGCTGATCCGCGATATCGAGGATCTACTTCTTGGTGAAGGTAAGTGTCCCCATCAACTGCAGGTGCAAGAATATTTGTAAAACAACAAATCTTTAGGACTTAGGATCGTCAAAGGAGATTTTTTTATACCTTGTTCCTTGAATTTATTCATAAGGACCTTGTCGTCTTCAGTCAGTTGCAACTTCCGGATCTGATCATTGTCAACATCATCTGCGTCTGTGTCTGTGATTTTTTGTAGTACCCTGAATGATCTAGATTGGACGGGTCCAGGTTCTGGCTGAACAGCAATAGGAACAACAACTGGTCCGCGATTCGCGTTCCTGAAATGTTCAGAAGATTATTCAAAACTCGGCTCACTTAGTGGGAATTAGTTAATAATTTCCTTTACATTTTCGGAGTATGGTTTTCTGTCGTTATGACTCGGACTTGTGGTTGAGAAAACGCAGGCGGTGGTGATGTTGGTATAGGTTGTCCATTCAAAATTCTGTTGTTAGTACCTTCCACCATGATGGGTATGATATAACCGGATTGTTCCTGTCGAACAGGTGGAGACTGAACCTGATTATGAGGCATAGGTTGTTGCTGGGGTTGATACCAGCGAGACTGATGATGAGGCTGTGTGTTTTGCAACTGGTGATGACCTGGTTCTTGCTTAACGGAAAAAACTGAAGGTCTATCTTCAATCTGGAAAAAATGACAGTTCAGTAAAAGGTCTAGAGTAGGAAGTTGATAAATGATTTTTACAATTCTTACTCGTGGGGGTACTTGATTTTGTGGACGACTAGCTTGCTGCGGTACTTGAAACTGTTGTTGGGTTTGCCGGTTTTGAAACTGTTGCTGTTGATTGGGAATCCCTTGCTGTAGAGGGACTTGTTGAATAAGGATTTGTTGAGTAGGCATTGGTGGTTGAACTTGGACATAAGGAGGTGAAGTTGGGATTTCGGGTGAAGATTCCTGTGATCTTACGACGGGGGACCGCTTGGCCCATTCGGGTAGATCATCTTGGGGCTTGTTTTTGTTTTGAAGCCATGGAGTCGGAGCTTTTGAAAGTGTGATTTGAGGACTTGTTGGTGTTTCTGGAGAATTGGGTTGTGAATTGTTAGGGAGGGGGGTCATCTTCGTCTCAACTTTGATAATAGTTCGTGGTTGTTCTGGGACCGAAGAGTGCCGTTCGGGTACTGAAATAAGATTTGAATGTTAGATTTTGTTTCAAATGGATAAATAATTTTTTATTCAAACAATTGGTTCCGAATTAATAATATTCATTGCCGATATCGAGAAAAAAATACGCAAAACTGTGACATGGGCGCATTTTCTCGATTTCTCGGCCATTTTCATAAAAAATAAGTGCCATATTTGAAAGGCGGAGTTGTAGAACATGGAAGTTACAACAGCTTTCGTATCAGAAAGTTTTTTAAACGGACCATGCATGGCGGTCGGTAACGCGCTCAATATAGCGCAAGGTGGGAATCTAGCCGCATGACATTGTATTCCGAGTCTCGCAGCAGAAAGAGCGTTCTCGGAAATGCCCGACGTATACCCGAGTTGAGTCGCTTTTTCCACCATGCGCTCTATTGAGCGCGTTCCCGACCGTCATGTATGGTCTGCATAAAAACTTCTTGATACGAAAGTTATTGGAAATTTCATGTTCTACAATTTCGTCATTAAAATATGGCACTTATTGGAACGAAGTTCCTTATACGAGGGTAGAGAGATTTCGTGAGTGGAGACCAATTTCATAAAGTTATTTTGGTACCCTTACGCTGTGAAGTCATAAATTAGCGTTAAACTGATAGCGTTATTGACTTTAGAATCTGATACCGGTTGAACTTTTTACTCTAGAGAGGGATATATAACACTCGTTGAGATTATTACAAGCGTCCTTTACCACCTACTGATTTTACGAAAATAAGACTTCTTGAATTTGGCTAAATTTTCAACCAATTTTTCAAACATTCGATACGTTATTGTTATTAGCTTTACAACAAAGTTTGAATCGTAAAAATTGGACTATTATATATCGGACCTAATATACTCTCACAGACTAGCATTGACATAATACACCGGTTCAAATTCCAACGACCCCTGCTTACTACTTATTTATTTGAAGAGGTATGTGACACCGATTCAGATTTTCACGAGCATCGTTCACGACATATAGATTCTACGAAAATGCAACTTCTTGTATTTCGAAAAAATTTCAACAAATTTTCACTCATTTAATACCTTTGTCGCTTTACAACAAAGTTTGAATCGCAAGAATCGGGCTCATTGTGCAATTTTCGCTATTTTTCATTATCGTTTCGCCAAGAACGAAAAGAAAGTAAACGTGTCCAAGTGACACGCGTAAGAAACAAATTTCTTTCCGTCGCCTAACAAATACTGAATATACATGTTCCTCAAATAATTGTATGAAACTAATGCGTTTCTTTGAAACAGGCGGTAGGAACGGAGCTTCGAGAGCGTGCTAAGGAGGGAGGACGTACGTATATACGCATTTCAAACTCCGTTCCTACCGCATGTTTCAAAGACACGCATTAGTTTTATACAATTATTTGAGGAACGTTTATATTCAGCATTTGTTGAGTGACGGAAGGAACTTCGTTCCTTATGCTAGTCACTTGCTTGTTTACTTTTTTTACTCTTATTCTTAACGTAAATAAAAAATTATCAGAACTCGCAAAAGTAGCCCGATTTTCGCAATTCAAACTTTGTTGTAAGACTTATAACAATTATTTATCAAATGTGTGAAAATTGGTTGGAAATTTGGAGAAATGCAAGAAGTTTCATTATCGTAAAATCAGTAGGTAGTAAAGGATGCTCGTGAAAATTTCAACGGGTGTCATATATCCCTCTCTAGAGTCTCTAGACCCCAATGTGATCGAGATTAGGATCGTTGACTCTTCTCTTTCACGTCACATTTACAAGGAATTTTTTGCACAATTTCCCACCAGCTTATGTACATTCGAAAATCCTTCATAATTATCAGTACAACAAAACTTGAATCGCAAAAATTAGACCATTTTTACTTATATTACAAAACGACAATGAAATAGAAAAAATCGCAAAAGGAGACCAATTTTTACGATTCAAACTTTGTTGTGAAGCTGATAACAATGAGGTATCATCTGTCTAAAAATTTGTTGAAAATTTTGTGAAGTACAAGAAGTAGCATTCTCGTAGAATCTATATGTCGTAAACAATACTCGTAAAAATTTCTACCGGTGTCATATATCTCTTCAAATAAATCAGTAGTAAGCAGGGGTCGTTGAGATTTGAACCGATTTATTATGTCAATGACTGTCTGGGAAAGTATATTAGGATCGTTTGCGCATCTCTTTCGTGTCACATTTGCAGGGCAATTTTTGCACAATTTTCAAACAGCTTATGTACATTTAAAAAACCTTCATAATTATCAGCACAACAGAACCTAAATTGCAAAAATCACACCATTTTTACTTATATTACGAAACGATAATGAAATAGCAAAAATCGCAAAAGTAGACAGATTTTCGCGATGCAAACTATGTTGTAAAGCTAATAACAATAAGGTGTCAAATTTTTCGAAATTTGTTGAAAATTTTCTGAAATTCAAGAAGTTGCATTTTCGTTGAATCTATGTTGTAAACGACCGTCGTAGAAATTTTAACCGGTGTCATATATCCCTTTATAAACAAGTTGTCTTTAGGGTGCTGTCAGCGTTACGAATATTTATGACCTACAGCGTAACGTCCGTGACGTCCAATTCATGACGTCACAGCGTAATCTCTTGTATAAAGAACTACGTTCGAATAATTAATTTTCCTTCGTACTAGCGTTGACCTCGATGATTCCCCTCCTCTTTTCGGGAAGGGAAACGGCCGATTTCCCTCCTGTTTTGTAAATGAAGGGGGCTTTGCTCACCCGACCCCCAAGCAGGAGGCCTCGCCCCTGGACCCCCAGTGGGGGGATCCACCCCCCAGACTCCCTTGTCTTTCGCCCTATTTTCGCTTTCCCCCCTTTCTTTGTTTGTTTTAACATAACCTTGTAAAAAAAAACTGGCTCGTTCCCCTCTACTATCAAGGAAAACAGTATACACACCTCGGGGAAAACAGGCGAAAGCGTCTCGTATGAGTTAAACACCTCGGCTTCGCCTTGGTACTCACCTTCATACTCGGCGCGGAATCACCCGTTTTCCCACTCGGTGTGTAATGTACTAATCGATTAATGTTTCATACCAGCTGGAGGCACACGGTTGATTTGTACATTGGGGACCCTGCTCGCTGTTGGTGGTGAAGGTATACTTGTTGGAAAAACTGGAACCGCAACTTGTGGCTGAATGAAAAGACTAGCACTCCCTGGTGCTGGAGTCGACTTTGTTTCCAAAGCTGATTTCGGGGGACCTTCTATACCTTCGTCGTTGGCGTTTTTCGCAACCCGGCGAGCCATTCGTGGACTTCTGATTTGGGAGAGGTCCAATTTTCCTCCCATACCGGGTGTGTAGGTGAAGGGTTTTTTGTCTTTGGTCATCATTGCGTTCTGAATAGCGGCTGGCGGCTCATATGGGTCGCTCGGTGGTCGTGGTCTTCTTGACCCGTATGTCTGAAACAAATATGAGATGACAGTTAAAATGAGAATGAGGAGAATTTGAGGACCTAAAATTTGAATAGAAAACAAGTTTTCAAGCCTACATCTACAAATGTTATCTGCACGGAGAGGAGTAAACCTGAGCAGTTACTGTTTACACTGTAACTGTTACTGCGCTCACCGTGACAGCTAGGAATGAAAAACAGTTTGTAGATAAACCGTAACTGCTACTGCCAGCGACGGAACTATTCCGGACAGACCGTAACAGTTACTGCGCGCCACCGTTAAACGTTTTGCAGTAACCGTATCTCCGCTGACAGTAATAGTTACTGCTAATACCTTAATCGCTCTGGCGAGCGCAGTAGTAGTAGTGCAATGAAATTTGATGCCTCATCGCTGACAATATTTTAGTTCCACCAAAATCTAATGTTTTTCTATTTGAACTTTGACCTTGCACATTACCCATTGAATTTAATACATTTTTTGAGAAACAACATAAATCGGAGGAGAGGATCAGGTGATCGTCGTTCCAAGTTTCAACTTGAAGACTTTTGAGGTTAGCTTCGTACATTATTTTATCAATACAATCAATACATTAATTGGCAATACTGATATGCATATATGTATCGAAGAAATTCATTCCCGAGAAAGTAATAAAGAGCATCGTTTATTGCTTTTTCACTAAATGCATGTATCAACAAAAACTGAAATTGCCCTGCCTGAAGAGTTCCATAGAAAAACATTGACGAATGAAGCCAAATTTTTAATTATAAAAATTATTTAATGGATAAATTTCTCCACAGCCCCTACTGCTATAGAATTGATTCCTCATCGCTGACAAAATTTTGGTCCCATTCAAATTTAATGGTTTTCAATTTGAACTTTGACCTTGCACATTATCCATTAAATTTAATACATTTCTTGAGAAATCTCATAAACTAACCTAATAATACTGAATAGATACGCAACGTAGATAAAGCAAAAAACTGCGCGTGGAGTGATGGTTACGGAATATACAGGAACTATTATTGTCGAGACCGTAACCATTACTGCCGTGGCAGTAACTATGACTGCGTTGTGTTTTACTGTCTCGCGCTGGACAGATACTCTGCAGACAGCAAAGGTTCATGTGAGCGCAGTAACAGTTACTGTCTATCTCATACTCGGGAACCGCTGGTAGCAGTAACGGAGTTGGCAGTAACAGTTACTGTTCATCTCATACTCGGGAATCGCTGGTGGCAGTTAAGGGGTTGGCAGTAACAGTTACTGTTTATCTCATACTCGGGAATCGCTGGTAGCAGTTACGGGGTTGGCAGTAACAGTTACTATTTATCTCATACTCGGGAATCGCTGGTAGCAGTTACGGGGTCGGCAGTAACAGTTACTATTTATCTCATACTCGGGAATCGCTGGTAGCAGTTACGGGGTCGGCAGTAACAGTTACTGTTTATATCATACTCGGGAATCGCTGGTGGCAGTAACGGGGTTGTCAGTAACAGTTACTGTTTATCTCATACTCGGGAATTGCTGGTAGCAGTTAAGGGGTTGGCAGTAACAGTTACTGTTTATCTCATACTCGGGAATCGCGCGTAGCAGTTAAGGGGTTTCTCGGGGTTATATCTTACCTCTGCGGTGTTGATCTTCAGGGCTGAAACTTGACCTATTGGTGGAGGTGGCGGTGGAGGTGGCACAGGACCAAGTCCTGAAATGAGTTTCATTTAGAGATAACTAATTTGATAATCATGCAACTAGGAATAATCTTGAATGAGCAATTCTCAAGTTCAATCCTTAAAGAGGAAATTCCGCGTTTAAATGATTCTTCCGGAAGTAGGTCAAGCTGCTCAGGTTCTCTAATTGTTGATGGAAATTATTCGATAAAGAGAATCTGATTAGCTGTTCGACTTTGCTAAACTTTAGATTTTATGTCTCCTCTCATCTATTTATGGAAGTGTCATTGTTGATCACAGTTATTGCTATTCTCTTTATCAACATTGAAGATATGCAATCTCTGAAAAAAAATCTTTCTATTCAGCTCAAGTTTATTTTAGTCGAATTCGCAAAACAAAAAAAGAAATAAATTTGAGAAACCCAAGCCAACTTGTTATATAAACCGAAAATAAGTGTTCTTCATGAAAAGTCCGTTGACCTTCTTTCCCGCGTAATTTATTTACGTTGAAGCCACAATCTTACACATACCTGGCGCTGCAGTATCTGAGTTCCTGTAACAAACAAAAATCAAATCATTCGTTAAGATTTTTTAGGAAATAAGATGGACTTAAAAAAGATAACTGAAAACAGGATTTTTGAACTAAAGGAAAGGCAAAAATTTTGATCTTCAGATTTCGCAGAAATATGTATATATATATCACGTCTTCACCTTGGCTCTTTCGACAAAGATTCTTGTTTTATCGCCTCGGCTTGTGGACCCAGAGATGAATCATCTTTTAGAGCAGACTATTTCACTGCTTTGTTTTGTGCTCATAAAAGTTAGAGAATTTCTAACATTTGCGTTGTAATTATTGGATTTTGTATTAACTTCACTGATAGAAAAAATAAACACTTTTTGTGGGGCACCACTCACAAATGTAATAAAATTTGTTATTTTCAAGAAATAAGAATAAGACACAGCACATGAAATTCCGACGTTCATTCGGGTGGAAGAACTCATGGTGACTGTGGTAACCTACATTAGTGTGATCCCATGTACCTGCTGAGTAAACCTTTTAAGGAAGGAAGTTTTAAACTCCATGCGGCATTACAAGGTCGCTTGACTACAACCGATTATGACCACATATTATCTGTGTAAATGCGCAGCGATAACTGATAAACGAAACGTTTAATTTGGAGAGCAAACTCACTTTTTTTTTTTTTTGCAATTTTAATAAATTTTGAACCGTTTTGTGAAGTACATCCAAACTTAAATTGTATTTTCAATTTTAGATTCAACTTTATGGCTGAAAATTGAAAGTTTAGAACCGACGCATTAAATTGAAAATGAGTCTACAGAAACAAGGACCTAATAAGTCGATTTTTAATTGGTCCATGATTGAGAGCATTGAAGCGTCACTTGAGGGCTAAATTGATCAATTTCGAATCATTCCAATTGGATATTGTGCAGTTTTTAACGTTCTGAATTAACAATATTAAATTCAAACTATTTAGCATTCTGAGAACTTTTGTTTTTTAATTTTCTAATTTTGAAAAGTTTGACACAAACTCGACAAAAATAAATCTGCAAATAATTTGTAAGAAATGTCATAATATAAGCATATAAATACATGATTTAAAATATTTTCCCCATTCTCCTCTATATTCGTTTTTAAGAACGATTCTTCTTTTTTGCCCTGTTTTGAAAATACTTCCTCTTATTCTCTACCTCATCTATTTTTCATTGCAAGTTAATTGTTTCCGATTGCAAAATCTACCATTATATTTTTAGTTTAGAATTAATCTCTTCTGGTTAGGAATTCTGCTATTTGGTTTTAAATTTCTGCATTTTGTTGCAAATCAACTTTGTTTGGTGAAAAATTAATCAAAATCATCAAAATCAATAATTCAACTGAAAAATAGCTTATAATATTTAAGATTGAAAATTTATAGTTTTTTACTGAAAATTCGATTTTTGGTTAAGAAGCAGGCGCGTCGGAGCCGTGTGGGCTGGGTGGGCAGAGCCCACCCATCGAAATTTCAGCTACTTACAGTTTTATAATTCTAAGCTTTTTTTGCATAATTATATTCATTTTCTATTTGGTGAGCCCACCCATGAAAATATTCGTTCCGACGCGCCTGTTAAGAAGTTATACTTTTCGGATTGAAATTTGTTTTGTTAAAAATGCAACTGTTCTCTAGAGAATTCGTCTTTTGGAATTAGAAGTGCAACAGTTAGATTCGAAATAATCTTGTTTCTGTTAGAGATTTAACTATTTGGTTGAAAATCCAACAACTTAGTTGATAGTCGACTTAATTGATAGATAAGAAGAAAATCATTTTTTTTGGGCTTGTAATTTACTCTTCCAGTTGGAAATTGATCTGTTGTCGAAGAACAAACTATTATTGGTTGAGAATTATTCTTCCGGGTTAGAGATTCGATCTTTTAATACAAAGTTTAACAACTTTGATGAAAAATTTTTGTGAGCAATTTAAAATTCACCTGTTTTGTTGGAAATTCGCCTCTTTATGTACAAAATTGGAATGTTTCGGTGGAATATTCAATAGATTGTTCAAAAAGTAATTTTTTCATTTAAAATCCAAAATTTTTGTAGGGAATTTGTACTTTGTTAAGATATTTTGCCCTTTAAGCTCCGAAATTCCACCATTTGGTTGACATTCTTACCTCTTTTGCTTGAAAAATGTTTCTTGGTTAATTCTCATCTCTTTCGGCTTGAAATGTT
>WSXT02135451.1:0-10599 GCA_011762715.2 Neuroterus valhalla
TAAAAAAATTACGATGTACCAATTTGTCATAAGTAGATGCATGTATATCTTGAAGAAAATAATGTAATGTGTGTAATCATATATTTTGAGGATTTTTTAAAAATAATTTTAAGCGCGAATTCACTAATCACTGAAGAGTAGCATCTACTGTGCTTATAGCTCTGAATTAAACACTTATTTCAAAATTTTCAGAACTTTTTTTTCAAAACTAGGGCTCATGCAGGCCCTACAGGGGGCATAGCTAGGCACTTCAGAGGGTCACTTCATTGCCCCTCCCGGGGCAACCTTCGTGGGGCCTTCAAAGGTGAGCATGTCGAAACTATGTTGGCCCTCGTAGTTTTCCAACGTAAGGCCAACGTGGTAAAGCGGCAAATTACGTAGGCCCTCGAGAGGGCCCACTTAACATTTCCACACGGGTATGTTCCTAAATATTCCTATTACGTTATTAGTAATTCATTAAAAATATAACATTAGGCATCCTTTAGCCATAGAATAGACATCTAAATACTAAAAAATACTAATCTCAGAATTTTCCGTTTGTTTATAAACTAATAACTTGAACATCCAAGATATTGGATTTGAACTGATATTGACCAGATTCCTGATGTAAAATGGATTTCTAGGGCAACGCCACACGTAAAAAGCATTCTTATATGTATATGTACATTTACACATATATGAGTAGATTTATACATCAAACAATGTGGGTGCATTCAGCCGTCTGTAATTCTTGATTATTTATGCATAAATTTTTTATTTTTGAATATGCGAGTACGGACTATGCTGTTTGTTCCAGATATTCTTCATTTGCTGAATTTTTCATGACTAGTTCAATATAAATTCTGGACTTGTTATACACAGTTTCCACGTACTTTTTTCCGCAAAATCCATTGGTGCTATCAGTTTTCTCCGAAATTCGATATGTAAAGAGTTAAACGCCGAAAATCCCCAAAACTACCTCTTAAACAGTGTGAAAAAGATAGCTCAAGTTCATTTTGGGATTCCCGGAAGGGGGCATTTCACTATTGTTAACGGGGGGTACCCTTCCATAGAAATAGCTGTCAATTTCTATGATTAGTTATTTGATTCCTTATGGCGAATTATATTCAAGGGAAGGTTGTGAAAGTTAGACATAGTTTTGTCTTGAGTACATACCTTTCGTGAATAAATAATGTTTGCACTTCAATATTGCAAAAAATAGGGTTAATGAAAACGTACCTCTCGACCCAGAACTATAGTTTTTTAACTCGAAGAAAGGAAATCATAAACAAAAAAAAAAGGTTATCAAGGTGGGTCCATGTAGTCAAGGTTGGACCACCCTCAAAAACATGGAAAAGAAAACTCTCATGAATGAGAACAATGTATTTCTTTATTTTACAAATAATTCAGAATTTTACACAGAAATACAGTAGAAAAATTATGAACGAACTATTCGTTCTTGCTTTCTCGCTCATATCTAGAATTCCTATTGTAAATTAAAAATTGAACCATTCGTCAATCAGAATCCGTTTTTTGATCCAACTTAGGAGTAATATGCAGTTAATTGATTTGATTTTCATCATTACAATAAAAATATTCGTTCGAAAACAAAATTTCAGAAGGAAATGGTTGGTCTAACCTTGACGACATAATTGGTCCAACCTTGACAACATGCATTATTTTACATTGCGACAGACCACCGAGCCACAGAGGCTTCTGAGTTGGTACGACCAATTACCGACAGATGGCGCCACAGTCAAACGTATGTTCCCCCGCGGCGATGAAGCTGCTGCCACAGGGCGCAGCTAGTAATTGATAAAAATTCTTACTTTCAGCTTTCTCAAAAACGTCACGTCGCCCAGCACTACACTTTTGACAAACGAGCTTAAGATGGACAGACCCATACAAAAGTTTGGTACTACCTTAAGAAGTATTGACTTCCTTTCTCATAGGTATCGCTAGATGAATAATATAAAAAAACAAAGCGTCCATCCTTGACTAGGGTCCAATCTTGACAACCTTCGCCTATCTGCGATTTTTCGAATAATTTCGAATGAAATAATAATATTCGATTGAAAAATCAATAATATCCAATGAAGTATGTCATATATGTTATTGCGGTGGCGCCACGAGCTGAAACGATTTTGACATTATAGAAAATGAACTCTAGTAACAAAAACATTGCTCAAAAAATAATTAAAATGCATTCTTACGGGGTAAGCGGAACTCGTGAAGATTCATAATTGGTTGAGTTGAATACACAGGAGGACACCAGTCTCTCGCCAACATGCCAACATCGCGCGCTTTTCCTGGAGTTCATCCATCCAAGTACTAACTGCGCCCAACACTGCCTAACTTCAGTGATCGAACGGGAACTGGATTTCCGAGCATGATAATAATGTTGTAGCTTCCTATAATACCACATTACCGGAACCATAAAGTGATTCCTGCTATACCACAATCTTAAAAAGATGTAGGTTACCTCTTTTGATATATAGGATTTATTTGCAAATAAAAAATCAGTAAAAATTTTTCACTACAAATCTGATTCGAGGATTGCTTCCCCACATCAATGTCCCTCCCGTTGAGGCGAAATCGTTAAAAAAAAAGATAAAAATTGTTTGATAGTGACAGGTACCGAATAGGTGGGCCGGAAAGCGCGAAACGTTTGTGCTTGACAGTTCTGTCTCCCTTCCGTCCGATTGGACAGAGTGCTTATAATTCACGTAGCCAGATATCGCCGTTATCTCAACGTTATATTGGCGTTTTAGACTTTTTGTTGCCATATTTCGCCAGCAGGAAAACTTTGCAGAATTTATGTCGATCGGATCGTTTTCTCTAGCCGAGGGATCAACACGATTAAACTCAAAGCGAGCAGGTATTTGACTAAATTGAAGGAAAAAAAGTGGTGTTCCACTTCTTTTTTAACAGGGGGCCCAAAATCTTCCTATTGGATATTAATTTATCCAATCAAACTTTATCTGTTCTTGGAAAATAATAGCGGAAAGGATTTGAAGTTGATGCAGACCGAATTCATTAGGATTATTCTATTTTTGAGTCCCAAATAGTATAGAATTGAAGGTGAAAGTATAAAGGAGGAAAATTGGGTTGGTTCCGGTTGACTTTTTCAAAATTTTTCTATTGGGTCTCATAAAATTGATGGAACAAGATTATAGAAAAATCTGCACTCTTTGTTGTTGGGTGCTTGATTAGCTATTCATAATCTAAAGTTTTTTTATGTGTAAAATTCGGCTTTTCCGAAATAAAACTTGAAAATATTCTTCTAAAAATCTTTTTATTTGAGGAAACATACCAAAAACCTTTCACATGAATTAAAAAACATTTATCTTTTCGGAAATAATCTTGCGCGCTTTAATTCAAACTTAAAAATTATTTAAAAACTTATTCAGGATGGTAAAAATGCCTCTTTGCACTAATATCACCATAAGCTATTATCTTCAGGGACAAATTTATGATAGAATCATAATATTGCGAAAAGGCTTTAAATTTTTTTTATAAATTTTAGGTTGCATTCTTTCCATGTAAAAGAGAACTTTCAGAAAAAACTGGCGTCGCCCTGTGATCGAAATCCGCCCACTTCCAATATAATTTATCCAGGCATGTCGGATCTCCATTCCTGGATTTACATAATCCTTAAGGTTTGATATTGTTCCAAAAATGGTTGATTTTACCTAGTTTGAATCGCACGCCAGCACAAACAGGAGACGGAATATTCAAAACCACCTACAGTTCGCAAATAATAACTGATTCGAACCAAAATTAGCCAGAAATGTTTGTAAATGAATTCCAAAGATACTCAGGAAGCCTAATTCTTCCAAATAATTTGTTTAAACAAATAGTGTGAAAAACTATTGCTAAATTTGCAGTATACTGCAAAAATCATGCAAAACAATATTAACCCTAAACCTATAAAACCCATAAACTATACACAAAATTTATAAACTCATAAACCCTAAGCCCATAGGCTCCAAACCCATAGACCCTAAACCCGTAAACCCTAAACCCATATACCCTCAAACCATAAACCCTCAAACCCATGAACCTCAGACCGATAAAACCTGAACCCATATACTCCAAACCCATAGACCCTGAACCCTCAACCCATAAACCTGAACCCATAAACCCTAAACCCATGAACCCTGAATCCTTTATCCCATAAACCTCAAACCGATAAAATCTTAGTCCATAAATCATAAACCCTCGAATCCATAAACCGATAAAACCTGGACCCATCAACCATAAATTCATGATTTCTAAACCCATAGGCTCCAAACTCATAGACCCTGAACCCATAGATCCTGAAACCATGAATCCTAAACTTATACACCCTCAACCCATAAACCTGAAACCGATAAAACCTGAACCCGTGAACCCTTAACCCATAAACCCAAAACCCATGAAGCCTAAACCCTATATCCCATAAACCTCAAACTGATCAAACCTGAACCGATAAACCCTAAACTCTTCAACCCATAAACTGATAACACCTGGACCCATCAACCCTAAATTCATAAACCCAAAACCCATAGACTCCAACTCCATAGACCGTGAACCCATAGACCCTAAACCCATGATCCCTAAACTCATGGACCTTCAGCTCATAAACCTCAAACCGATAAAACCTGAACCCATGAACCCTTAACCCATAACCCCTAAACCCATAAAGCCTAAACCCTTTATTCCATAAACCTCAAACCAATAAAACCTAAACCCATAAACCCTGAAATCCATAAACCGATAAAACCTGGACCCAGCAACCCTAAATTCATAAACTCTAAACCAATAGGCTTCAAACTCATGGACCCTGAATCTATAGACCCTAAACCCATTAACCCTAAACCCATAGACCCTAAACCTATAGACCCTCAACTCATAAATCCTTAAACCCATAAACCTCAAACCGATAAAACCTGAACTCATGAACCATAAACCGTTTAACCCTAAACCCATGAAGCCTAAACCCTTTATCCCAATTACCTCAAACCGATAAAGCCTGAACCCATAAACTGACAATGGAGAGTGAAAAGGGTATTGAATGATGAGATGATGAACTTCAAAAGAAGCGAAAGGAAGTGAGAAAAGAACAAAGGAAAAGGAGGAATGAGAAAAGAAGTGAAAATGAATATAGAAGGAAAGAAAGAAAAGTGCTGAGATGTTGAAATAGAAAAAAAGGAGGAAAGTAGGGGGTTCAGAGAAGAGGTGGAGAAGGCTAGAATAGAAGGAGATTTTTGGGAAGTAGTTGAAAAAGGGAGAAAAAAATGGGTAAACCAGTATACTGAAATGATAGAATGAAAAAAGTATTATACGGATCTGCCAGGAGGGGTAGAAGATAGAGGAAGGATTCAATGAAAAGAGGGAAGAGAGAGAGAGAGACGAGGAAGAGGACACAACATGAATGAAAATAATCGATGTTTAAGTAATACAGAAAGAGGGGAGTTTTGGAGGAATTTCAAATGTGGTATGGAAATATAGAGAGAATGAGGAACGATAATGCGCAAAAGCGTATGTAGAGGAGGTAGATGACCAGAATGATGGAAAGAAGGAGTAGTGGTACTATTATTTGAAAATGGCAGAGGAAAGGAGGTAGAGGATTAAAAGGGAGTGTCGCTTCTGACAATCTTTTATTATTCATGCGATGACGTTTGATTCTCTGGACCAGGAAGAGATAGAGAAAGTATGAATGCGAAAAAGGATAAGGGGAGGTTTGATTAAGAGCGTTTCAGAAATTCCTCGTGAGATAGAAAACATAAGAAGAAAATTAAGAGAACCGGGCAAGAAGGTGATCGGATAGGAAACGAAGAGAATTAAACACTGAAATATGCGGATGAAATAGTAATTATGGCAGATGATGGACAAAGAAATAAGGGTTCAATCACAAGGTTCAAGAAATGCTAAGATGGGAAGGAATATTATTTGAATGTAGAAAATAAGGAAATAATGAGGTTCAGAAAAGAAGAAAGGAGAAGCAAGTATCAACTGTGAAATGGGAAGAAGTAAATAAAGCAGGTGTGGGAAATACGATAAAGAAGGCTGAAGAAAGATTGGTAAATGGGAATGTGGTTTCTTTATATCCGGTGATGGCTAGTATTATAATAAGAGCAGAATTATGTGGAAGGAAAGAAAGGAAAGGAATACAGAGGGTACAAGAACGATGTACAAGATGGACGCTAGGGGTATATTGAAGGACCTGTGGATATTTTGTGAGAGAGGAAGCGCCAAGGGATAAATTAGGTTCCTGAGCAGGGGAAAAGGCGTATAAGTTTAAAGGAAATCTAAGGGAGCAAAGGGGAGGGGAGTTCTCGAAAAAAAATATATGGATTAGGTAGAATAAAGGAGTGAAAGGGCGATTGTGTTAACGAAACAGGAAGAAAGGATAAAAAGGAGAAAAGAAAGTGCACAATATGCGTACGGGAAGAAAAAACATGGGATCATGCACAGGACGGATGTACGGGAGGAATAGGAGATAAAGAAAACTGTCAAGAGAATGTAGTGAGGATTTAAGGGTGGGGAGAACAGAAGGAGGAGTTAATGAGGGATTTAGAGGGATCTAGAGGAGCAAGAAAGAACAATGAAAGAGTGATCGCGAAATCGAAAAGGCTGATGAAGAAGAGGAGTGGAATAAAAAGGGAACAGAAGTCGCTTGGGCGCTTCGAATCGTAATGATTTTTAAGTAACGGTTATGTTATAGTAAAGGTAAGTTCAGATATGTACACGCTCTTGCTTACTCTCTTGGTCATGTAAATCCTATAGAGATACATCATGAACCAAGAAAAAGAAGAGGTGAAATGTGTAAGAGAAGGGATATGGACAAGATTGATCTAAAAATCACTGCGTGTTGTTTCCTTTTTCGGATAACCTCTGGGTACGCTACCATTCCTGCTCCAAAATATATTTGCTTCGTCAATCGTTCATTATCTGTTCTCTCAATATGAATCAAACTATCTCAATAGTTCCCTCCTACTCTTGTTGAACAAGGCTCATCCTTTAGCCACTCTCCTTCTTTTTTTACTTCTATTGTAATATTTCCACTTTTCTTGAAATAGATTTAATTCAGATACTTACAGAAAAAATGCATAGAAAGAAACGAAATATTTAGAAAGTGGAAGAAGATGTGTGATAATTTTTAATAGACCAGTCACTCTGCTTGGTCGAGAAAAACTTAGATCCAGTAAATAATTCGCAGGGAAGTTGGAAGCCCATTAATTGAACACGGACCTCGATGAAACGTAGACGACGATGCGCCAATCAACTTTCGTGGCAGTCGCCACGGAACAAGTATTTCCCATCAGCGCATTTCGTATTATAGCTGCGAGATTCCTGATGCTGGGACAAGTTTTTAGATTATTATTATAGCAGTCAATTACTATTCTAAAGTTGCACCCCTGACTGAACGCTTTTTGGTGTTCCTGTCTTTAATCCTGATCCCCTACATCTGTAATGTAAAGTTAACTATTCAGATCATTGTTAGATATTTACATCTTCCTTAAGTAACATACTGAGTGCATGAAGGCTCTTATTGATTTCGAGAATAATTAGGTTTATAAAATTTTTATTTCCTGATCACGCATATTGCAGCTCTCAGGGCTTTCGTTTCCTCTTGACATCTTTTAATTTTATAGTTTTCTCAACTTTTACTTTTTATTTTTATCGATCCTTAACCATTCTAGTCCCTTATCACTTCCACCTAGTATTCCTTTCCATGGTTTTTCTCTAGCTTCCCTCTCCATGTTATACCAACACCTCCAACAACAACACCTTCCTGTTCAGTGAGTCGAACCCTGCTTCAAAATCCACAAACAAGGCTGCAATTTTCCCCTTTGCCCGTCGGAATTTCCTATTCACAAGATAGTTTGGGACCTAAATGTTATCAGTTGTTCCTATTCCTTTACTAAAACCCGTCTGGTTGTGTGGGATACTTCCTTTCTCCTCTATCTGACTCTCTAGCCTCTCACTGAGCACTTCTGCATAGATCTTATACTACACTAACATCAGAGTGATACCTATATTATCCTCTACCTCTTTACCCTATCCGGTTTTGTAAGCGGAATCTTTTATCTTGTCCTGCATTCTTCAGGCCATCTTTCTTCTCTCTATACTTTGCTCCAACTTCTCCACTTCTCTTCTCCTATTATCTTATTCCTCCCTTCCCTCCTCTCCATTTGAGCGCTCCATTTTCTATGATATCCTCTTCTGTCGCTTTTTTCTTTTTAGCCTTTCAATCGTCTCGTTTACACTTCCTTCCTTTTTCCTCTCATGTTTTGCCTCCCTTCGACACTTTCTCCACCTCTTCTTTATATCTTGACATTTCCTCCAGCTTTTTTACGTTTGACATTCCCTTACATTCTCACTTTCTCCTATTGTTTTTACTTTTGATAATTTCTCTTTTTCTTCATTCTGTAACACTCTCCTCCATTTTCTCTCTATCTTCCTTGCATTCCTCATCCAACTATTCTATTCTCTCTATGTCTCCCTTCGCATTTGGTCCCAGCCTTTTTTACCTTATCAATCACTCCCTTGATTCTTTCTATTCACTTGTCTACCCCTTCCTCTTTAAATTCTCATCCCTCACTTTTTCTCCGAATTCTCTCAACTTTTCTCTTTTCCAGCGCACTATGTTTGCCTATTACTGGAAAGTAATCTGAGCATTTCTCATTGCCTACTTTCATTTCTAACATCCTGCTTCTCCAATCAAGTTCAGAGGATCCTACCCTCTCGATCTGTTGCCCTATGATTTGATTTCCTCATGAACACCTCCTCCTCTTCATCCCATATCTTTCCTCCATGATTCCCATTCTTTGCATTTACGCCATCCCCAAGCAATACCAGCCCCTTCCCATTTTCTTGTATCAACTTCCTTATTATTTTTCATTCCATCTCTTCTCCTCTTCCCCAGTAACCGCATACTTCTTTTACTCTTTTTCCCCTTGATTTTTTTCCTCTCATCATAACTCCAGCCTTTGTACCGATCTGCCGGAAGATTGTTTCTTACCCCTGATACCATGCCACCTACCCCTCGCACTTCCCCGTGTTTCTTTCTTGGTCCTTACATTTTCGAAACTTATCTTATTGGTACCTTCCTTTCTATTCCCTCCCAGTCTTTCTCGTCCACCCAAATCTTACCCAACATTATTACGTTCCACTTTTCAAATCCTCACAGAAACGTGCATCCGTATTTTTCAATCCTGATACATTCAAGAACGCTACACTCACTTCCTTAGTAGCCTCTTCCGCTCGTGTTGTCCTCATTTCCAGTCTTTTTCGCATTTTGTAAACCCCACCGCGTTCCCTTCAATTTCATTCCGCTGTTCTTTTTCTTCCTTCCTTCCTTCCTTGCCTTGTTTGAAGTCTTTCGATTCTCCTTTTTCTTCATCTCAAATCATCAACTCTGTATTATAATCGTGCTACTTTTCCATCTTTCTTTCCATACATTAGGCCCTATCACCGATTCTTTTCTCCTCTCCTTCCTCGTTATATCTTCTCCGATTCTCCCTGTTTTTCCTTCCAAAAATCTCTTCTACCAAATTTTTTCAAATCTATCCTCCTCACATCCTTGTATTATCATAAACATGCCTTTCCTCCTTCCCTAAATTCTTTCTTTTTTTCTTTAATGTTTCTACCCTTGCTTTTGCTCCTATGTCAGCTATCACTTTCTTCTCCTCTTCCTATCCTCTTCCGCTTTTTATTTTCACCCTCTTGATCACAATGTTCTTTTTTCTCCTCTTCCTTTGTTCTCCTTCTACTTGTCTTTCGATCTGTTTTAATCCTCTTCGTACAACCTCGCTCTCCATCTGACCGTTCTCCCTACCGTCATTTGTCCCCTCGCTTATTACTGCTGCAAAGGTTTTCCGCTCAGTCGTCCCTTTCACTTTCTTAACTGTCCCTTCTAGAACCTTCATAACCCTTTCTATGCTACCCTCCTGCTCTTTTTTTGAACATTTTAGCACTCCAGTTTTCATCACCCCTCTCCTTTCCAGCGTTTTTCTTTCAAATATAGTTTTTTTTATATTGTTCTCCCTCTATATCTTCGTAATCCTCTTCCCTTTCCCTTCTATCCTCAGTCGACCCTTCCCTCTCCTTTCCATTCCCTCGCTACTAGTCGCGTTCGCGTGTTTGCACCAGTCGTCGAGGAAACTGTTCGTTTTCTTTGTGAGCACGCGCGATGCCTCCTTTTTGAGAAGTTTCAGATTAAAAGGTCTCTCCCTCTTATTAGGGACCTTATTACTACCTGACGGACCTAATGTACGTGACCCTTGTCCCCTCTTTCGTACCTTCCATCTCTTCGAGCAGTTTTCCTTCTCTCTCACCTTCTTCTTCCTTCTTTTCCCCCCTTGCCTGCTTTTCCATTTTCTAGCCTTCTGCATTTGCTCCTCCAACCTCTTCTGATTCCTCCATCCACTCCTCTAGTTCTCTCTTCTCAAACACCTATTGCACATTCTTTCCCTGGCTTCCTTTATCCAATATTCCTCTTATACATCCTCCTTATATAGGCTCCCATATTTCCTCTTCCTCTTTACAAAATCCGATTTTTACATTCTCATTCTGAATGAGAAGGTATTGGTTTTATGTGAAAATTGACTTTCGCGGATTTGATAAAATCTC
>WSXT02135462.1:0-10599 GCA_011762715.2 Neuroterus valhalla
GGCATTTTCAAAATTCAAAAATATAAACGAAAATCAGAATTTTAAGCCAAATAAAGCAAGATTGAAAAGAAAGTCAGTGAGAAAAAATGTTTCTTCAAGAAAGCCCTATAAGATGGTGAATACAAATTTTTGGATTTTTTCAAAAAATCGAAAATTCCCATTTCGATCGCACAAAAAAAAATAAAAAAAAATCTGCCCCCGTGCGGGCAGATTCTCATCGCGCGCGTCGCGTGCGGCTCACTTCCCTCGCAAGCTCGAGCACGCCTAGGGCACGTGTCTTCCGGATCTCGCGCTTCGCGCTCGGCCTTTGTACCTCCCTACAGTTTTATAAAGAGATTGTGAAATCAAAAGCAAAATGGCTGCTAATTTTATTTGGTGAGTGTGAATTCTCTTTTGTTGAAGCTTCTCCGGCTTTAACGAATAGATTCTCATCGCGTGTCTCGTGCTGCGCCCTCGATTAATTTTCACATGTTGTGTAGTTTTTCTAGAAATTCAATTTTTAATCTTATTCTTTACGATTGAAACAAAAACCACGCGTCCAATGGGACAAATTTTAACAAATTTTCAGATATTTTTTTGGAGTGAATAACTTTTCTCTATCAATGTTCAGTGTTAGCCTTAGTCGATTTTTCAAAAATGTTATTATTTCATTTTTATAGTTATTTTTCCTGGTTGAAATGAATTCATTTTACTGTTTTTCATAAATGGTGCAAAAACTACTTGTCCTATCAAAAAGTTATTGTTACCAAATTTGTAGATCTTTTTTTGGTGCGCAAGTTTAGTTCATATATATTTTCCCGTAGCGTGCATAGTTAGACCAAAAAATGTATCTTTCTATTTTTCATTATTACATTCTCATCATAATGAGAACGTATTGGTTTTATGTGATAATTTACTTTCGCGGAATTTATGAAATGTCCACGTTTTGAGACCTCCTGATTCCGAAAAAATAGTTTCTACGTCTGTGCCTGCCTGTCTGTCTGTCTGTCTGTCGTCGTCGTCGTCGTCGTCGTCGTCGTCGTCGTCGTCGTCGTCGTCGTTGTCGTTGTCTTCGTCGTCGTTGTCGTCGTTAGTGTCTGTATACTCGATAACTTTTGAAAGACTAATTGGATAGGATTGCCCTTTGACACACATTTTGAAGGACCGAAAAGACAGGTCAATTTCGTTAACCAGCTATTTTGGATAAAAAATGAAAGAGGGGGAGCATTTTTAATATTTTTTTGGATTTTTTTTCCAAGACTCAAAAATTGTAAGTACGGTTTCTCGTAGTAGTTTCAGATTCAGATGCAGTGATCCTTGTGAATGCTCGGATTATGGTTCAATGGAATTTTAGAGAATGTGGATTTTTGATGAAGTGTTATGCTTTCTTTTTTGATCGAAAAGGGGAAAAGGGACATTCTTCTCTCGTAATCATATTGATTGAATATTGTAATACTTTGTTTAGAAGTGGCCAAACATGAGAGGATAACCCTTCCCCTCTTTGTCATCATTACCTCTACTCATAATATGATTTATCTCTGCCCTAACTGGAATTTAAATACTCAATTTGTAACTGGATCAAGCATGTCCATAAACCCCAAAAATATCCATTTATCTTCATGCCTCAGCCACCTGCATCTCTGAAAGTTTCACAAAAAAAATTTCACTTTCAACTCTCTAGTCTTCTCTTTATTCATCAATCCTTTATGTCACTCTGGCCTACGAAGAGCATATGCTTCCATTAACTTGCGTGTTTTCTACGCAGTGCATACTCTTCTGGCATATTTTGCCGGATTGGAATATTCTTTTCCGACAGGTAAATAACCATAAGTCACCAAAAAATTACATAAATTTGATTGTTATTTCATTCATCGATTGGAAGAAAACAGCTGTCCCCTCACTTTATGCATACATGCACGCCAGTAAAAGAAATATTGGAGCAGAAAGTTGAAAGTCGATCGCAATTGGAGATTAATATTTCAAAGAAGTTAAATTATTAGAGTTTGGCACTTTCAAGTGTTATATGAAGACATTTATCAATCTCTAGTCAATGTTATATAAAATGTACAATTTATTGTAATATAGTAATTGAATACAACTTTTTCTACTTTATTAAATCGCATCACAAACATACTATGAACATTCAATCACCTGCATCAATCAGCCTACGGCAAGTACCCAATGTGTGATGCATACTCCACTCGTTATACATATACTACACCAGAACGAGGGGGAGGGGGGGGGGGTCTGTGTTGGTGCCATACTACAGACATTTTAAGTCGCAATGAATGTGACGCGGACGGTGTGTTCCCGTTTTTCGCAGTTAAGTGGCCTCGCTCAGAGTATATACCCTCCAAAGAGAAGCAAACCTTCAAAAATCTACATAATGTCTCTATAAAAAATATCGTATGCACTAAGGGAGAGGGAACTTTTCACGACTAGTATATATTATCAGTGCTTTGGGCTTGAAGGCCTACGAAGAAATAATGTATGCGACATCCTTACCCTTTCCCAACTTCTCGAGGGGAAGGGAGGACATCCTTCTGATTGATCACAGAAATAATGTATGTAACACTCGGGTGGTCAAAAATATATTAGAACAATTTTTTCCAATTTTAATGCAAAATGCCCGGAAATTTGTTCGAATCTACAAAAAAAAACTGCATTTTTTTTTTGTAAATATTTTGAGGTGGAGCAAGCCCCATGAAGTTTAACACGTATTTCCCATGAGAAAAAAAAAGACCTTTTTCAAATTTTATTCAGAATTCTCAATATGAGGTAAATTCGATTTCGAAATTTACCATTTCTCATCACAATTAGTCACAGAATGCGAATAAAATATCACTTTTCAAATTTCACCCCCATAAGTCTGTTTTCTAGGGTCCCAAAAAACTCCCATAAGTGAAAATATGGGTTTTCTAAGTTTTTGGCGCTAATTATGATTTTTTGCGGTTTTTTCAAAGTAGATTGTTTCGAATAAATAAAATACTACCTTACAGTGATAATTAGATGTTTATTTAAAATGTTTAAACAATTTATTAATGTTTTTAGCAACTTTCTCTTCGATAAGGGTTAGAAAGTCAAGGTTTTTTTCAGAATTTTTCAACTTTTTTTTCAACGTTCCAGTTGGAGCGAGTTATAATCAATCAAAGTTATCAAAAATGATTGTTTAAATAATTTTTTACTAATTATAACAGTATTTTCTTGGAATGATGCTATAATGTTGCGGTTTTTTCTGAATTTTCAACTTTTTGTCCGCTTTTCACTTAAAGTAAGTGAACATTTCATTTGATGTAGCAAAAATATTTGTTTAAACAAATTGTAAATGTTTATAGCTATCTTCTTCTAGATAAATACTACATAGTTGCGGTTTTTTCCTGTAACATAAAAATTTTATCACTTTTCAATTAGATTGAAGTAATAATTCAGTCATGTTAAAATAAAATTCTTTAAATAATTCATCATCATTTCTAACAATATTTTCTTCGCTTGGTGGTACAAACTTGCGGTTTTTCTGGAATTTTTCACTTTTTGCCCACTTTTCACTTGAAGGTAGTTGATAATTTATTTGATTTACCGTAAATAGTTGTTCAAACAAATTATTATTGTTTACGGCTATATTCTCTTCAACTTTGCTTCACCTTTTTAGCTGTGAACAAATAATAAAAAAACATTAGGGAGAATCATATTTTTAATGGTGTTGTATTGCTTTGATATTTCGAAGAAAATAAAATTTTTATGTCAAATGAAAAACAATCTAATATAATCAATAGCTAAAGCAATTCAATGTAACTGAATTTCATTCAAATTCTGTTCAGTGCAAAGTTAAACATATCAGAAAAAACCACAACCTTCTAGCACTTATCTAAGAGAAAATGGTTATAAACATTACTTATGTAATGATAATTTTTTTAAACAAATTTTTTTGTTGAAGTAAATAACTCACTCCAAGTGAAAAGTGAGTATAAAGTTAAAAATTTAAGAAATAACCGCAAGTTTCTATCATTAGGCAAAAAAAATATTATTAGCAATGATATTAAATTGTTCAAACAATTATTTTTGATAAATCAAATTAAATAATTACTTACTTTACGTGAAAAGTGGAATAAAAGTTGAAAATTTAGGGAAAAAACCGCAACTTTTTAGCATTATTCTAAGAGAATATTGTTTAAATTATGAACAAATTGTTAAAACAATTATTTTTGTTGACTCCAATTGATTGTTTCCTCGCTTTAACTGAAATGTTGAAAATAGGTCAAAAAATTAAGAAAAAACCTTGACTTTCTAACCTCTTTCTAAAAGAAAGTTGCTGAAAACAATAATAAATCGTTTAAACAATTTAAATAAACATCTATTTATCAGTATAAAGTAGTATTCCATGTATTTGAAACAATCTGCGTTAAAAAACGCGCAAAAAAGTTATAATTTGTGCCAGAAACTCAAAAAACCCCTTTTATCACTTATGAAGGTTTATTGGGACCCTATAAACCAGACTTATGGGGGTGATATTTTAAAAGTACTATCTTATGCGCATTCTGTGACAAATTTTCAAGAAAAATTTTGAATTTTGAACTCGATTCACCTAATATTGAGAATTCTGAATAAAATTTACGAAAACCTCTTTTCTTCTTATCGGAAATACGTGTTAATCTTTATCGGGCTTGCGTCGCCTCCAAATATATATATTTTTTTTTGCATTTTTTTTGGTGGATTCGACAAAATTTCCGGGTGTTTTGCATAAAAAATTTGGGGAAAAAATTTTTTGACCACCCTATCATAACACCCCTTCTCCATAATCTCGTGAAATCCATAATCTCATTCCTATAAGATTTCCATAATTTCATTGTTTTTACATTTGCGCATTAAACTTCGTAAACAGAGTAATAGAAATTGTTTCTTTACCTAGGTCACTCCATATAATTATTTTTTCGATTTCAGAAACATTTTCGAATCCCATTTACGGGCAGAACATGTTGAATTATCCCGATCATTATCCCGAATTAATGTCGAATCATATGTACACAAGCTCCCGGCTCGAAATAAAATTCTAATTTATTTGTATACGAGAAAGAGTCTATAAGAATTTCCATGGGCCAAACAATTTCTCATGTCACCATAGATCTTTTGAGCCAACCAAAAATCCATTGAATGTACCTCATTTTCAGACGAAATGGACACATTTTTTTCGTAGGGTTGACAAGGGTTAATACGTATATCCAAATATTTGAAAGAACCTCACCCAAGGAATCCCATGGGATAAGCCACGAGAGTTTCCACATAAGCTTTTTCTGCAGACTACTTCAAGAATCCACTTCTTCCTAAACCTTCTGCTGAATTTAGTATCAAAAGCACATGTGTTAGGAAATTCATTACCACCATAGGGAAGAAAGACCTACATTAACCTTTTTTCTAACGAAGTGGAAACGAACGAAGGGATACGTAGGTTATACTCGTACATTATTGACAAGAGCACTTTGCGAATAAAAGTTGAAGATTATGTTGAAGGGATGCCCTCTAATGCTCCCAGCAGTTCAAAGAGACAATTAAATGAATTGCAAATTATATTCAGTAAGCTTCTCTTCATCTTCTCAATCAGATGTGGTAAGAAAAAGTTGGAAAAGACTTTCAATTATCTGTCTAGTTCATACAATTTTTAGGATTCTGTAAGTAAATACTCTTAAGGCTTTGTTTCCAAGTGACCTAATACAGTTTTTTTTGCGTAATTCAGAAATGAGTGCTTTTTAGGTCATTGGTAATAAGAAATTGTTCCTATACTATTTCTTCAATGTTGATAGAATGATTCAAGTTCGTGAGCGTATAAATTAGGAAACATTCTACTTCGGCCGGAAACAAATCGTCAAGACATCAACTATTAGGAGATTAATATTCATAAAAAAGTATTTCTCAAGTCATCGAAATTAGGTTAGAAATACTAAAATCTTAATACACTCAGAAATAGTATAAAAAAAGTTAGAGAATAAAAATTGAAACCAGAAATCCCAACTTATACAAAGTATTCAATTTTTTCAGAATACTTGAATAATATTGGAGATTTTCTGAATTATCGGTGTGATTTGGAAGTCCAGAACTAAGACCCTAAAATTCTTCTTGTAAAACTGAAAACAGAGATTGTTCCGATGAAGACCGAAATCTGTCCGTTCGAAAATATAGACTCCGAAAACAGTCCGACTCCATCCGAAATGAGCCCGGAATGCAGAACCTGAAATTATTGCCGTTAAAGTGAAAACGGAAAGTGGGCCGGTTATATCTGGAATCTGTCCGGTCAAAAAATCGACTCCGAAATTAGTCCGGCTCTATCTTAAATGAGTCCTGAATTTAGAGCCTGAAATAATTTTCGTAAAAGTGAAAAGAGGGATGATCCGATGAAGACCGAAATCTGTCCGTTTGAAAATATAGACTCCGAAAAAAGTCCGACTCCATCCGGAATAAGTCCGGAATTCAGAACCTTAAATTATTTCTGCTAGAGTAAAAACAGAAAGTAATCCGAATAAATCCGAAATATATCCGTTCAAAAACATTGACTCTAGAAATAGTCTGGCTCTATCTGAAATCAGTCCGAAATTCAGAACCTGAAATTATTTTGGTATAGTGAAAACGAAAAAAGGTCCGATTAAGTCCGAAATCTGTTTGTTCAAAAACATCGACATATTTTAGAGAACATTTTTTTTTTTCATATTTTGTGAATTTATTTTATATTTTGCAATTCATCAAAATGAGCTTGCGATTGCAACTAAATGCAACCGATTGCCATTTTTTTTACAATCCTTCGATTCAAACCATAAAAAATGTCACTAATCAATAACGAAATTTCATTCGAATCCAAAATTGATCAGATTCGTTTGAACATTCAATACTGAAGAATTCAGAATTTCTGTTTACGAATTTCTAAAATTTCAAATCTTCCAACTTAAGAAATGAGAGAGTTTTAGAAACTTGCCTCCAAGAATGGATGACTCATACAAACTATCTTATTGTTAGAATAGAGGGAAGGAAAAAAAACGAAGAAAAGGAGATAACAAGAGAAGAAATAACACAGGTCTGCAAATAATGGGGTGTTTTTGTTGTTGGAAAACGAGGGGTCTTTTCAGGGCTGATTTTTTCCGTAGAATCTGGATCCGAGCTTAGAATATGTCCATAACTTCAAAATTTTGAGATATTTGAGGTTATATATTCGGAAAATGGGGTTTTCGATACTTTTGATGTTATGTAACAGGCGCATGAAATCTTTTTAGTCATATTTCAAAACGTCATCAACTACTCTTTCCCTTCAAACTGAGCTATTAAATAGTCACCAGCAATTTTTTCACAAACACACAGGGGCGGATTAACGGAGGGGCTAGCAGGGGCGAACCCCTGGCCCCAACATTGGAAGGGCCCCGCGAACTCTTCGAATAAAAAAATATATTATTGCGTATTTGCGTACACATAATCTAATTTTGCACATGCATGATGCAATAATTGCTGCATTAATCAAAATTGATGTATGAAAGGATAAAAAGTATGTGAAGATCAACGATGCTAGATGGAAAGTTATCCGCATTGACGGGATTAGGCATTCAAGTTGATTTATTTCGATCATTTATTCCGTACCAAAGAAAAAATATTTGCTACAATAAAAAATGATAACATTCTTCTGCCCTTAAGTGGGCCCCATATTCATTTTAGTTCTGGGCCCCGTAAGGCTTTAATCCGCCCCTGCAAAGATACATCCAATTTCAGTTCCGAAATTCATCTTAACAACCGTATGAGAAATCACTTTGACTCTTTGGAGCATACCGTTGTGCACTCGGAAATTTCTCTTAGAAATTTGTACCTGGAGGTCCTAATGATATGCTCAGAAGAGTCAAAGTGAATGCTCATACAGTTGCTCAGATGAATGTCGAAACTGAAAATGGCTGTATCTTTGTGAAAAGAATCGCCGGACACAGTTCAATAGCTTTTTTTGAAGGGGAAGAGTAGTTGATGATGTTTTGAACAATACCAAAAAATTTTGCGCGACCAGTACATAACCTCAAAAGAAGCGAAAAACACCATACTTCGACTGTGTGACCTCAAATATCCTGAAATTCTGACGTGACGGACGTATTCTGAGCTCGGATTCGGATTCTACGGAAAAATCTACTTCGGAAAAGACCTTTAACTATTCTGCACCAAGACCTTGCAGACATGTGTAATCAATGTTTTAGAGATCATGGAAGAGGGAAAAGCTCCAGGTCTAGGTGAAATTCCGAATGAAGTATGGAAATATGGGGGGAATGAACCAAAGGAATGGACATGGATAATGTGGAATAGGCTATGGAGGGGAGAGGGTTGGCAAGAGATATGGAGAGAAGGAATAGTGGTACCGACATTGAAAAGAGGCAAAGGATAGGAAGTTACGGATTATAGGGGAGTGGCGTTTATCCCAACCTTCTACAAGTTATATATAACGGTATTGTCGGAGAGATTGAAGGAAGAAGATGGACAACATATACGTTGTAAATTATATAATAAATAATAGAAATAAAAAAGAGAAGGAAGGAATCTCAGCAACGTTCGCAGACCTAAAAGCGGTGTTCAATTCTCTGAACCGGGAAGAGATAGGAGAGAGTTTCAGGAATCTTCTGTGAGACAAAAAACAGGGTAGGTGATAGTTCCTGGCTGGTGAGAGGATTAGGATAAGGGCGTCCTCTGAGCTGACTACTATTTATTATCTTGATCTTAGACTTGGCAGAGAGAATGTGCAGGAAAGGATGGGAAGGTATTAGGATGGGAAAAGAAAAAATATTGAGAGAAAGAATGAAACTGACATTGAATGTAGGGAAAACGAAGATAATGAGGTTCAGAAAAGGAGGGATACACCTTGCAAGCAAATGGAGATCATAAGACACATATAAGAAGAAGAATAAAAAAAGTGGCAGGGGTAATGAAGTTTTAGGATATGGAGCTGAAATATGGGCATGGGAGGGAAGAGAAGAGATGGAAAGGTTACAGGAACGATATGTGAGATGGACTCTAGGAATGGATTGGAGTACACCTGGATATATGATGAAAGAGGAAGCGTAAAGGGATAAATGAAAAATCAGAGCAGGAAAGAGGGCATGAAAAATTGAACATGAGCTAATGGAGAGAAAAGAAGAGGAGTTAGCGGAAGGATGTCTGAAGGAGGTGAAAGAAAGAAGAGGGAGGGCGATTTGAGTTGACGGAATAGAACGAGAAAGAAGGAAGTTCCTTACAAATAGGCATTTAGGAAAGAAAATTGGAGTAAACTTCGAAGAAATAGAAGAAAAATATGGGACAAGTCATTTAATAGGAAGATGGAGAAAGATTGAGGGATCGGAATACAATAAATGGTCTATGATGATAGAAAGAGAAGGACTAACAAAGTATTTGGGAAAGGCGTGGGGAGAAAAAAGATGGTTAAGAATCTCAAGATTTAGATTGGGAAACGAAGTCACGGAAGCGATGTTTTGGAAAGAAAATTTAAAAAAAGTACAGAATATGTGAATGGGGAGAAGGAACATGGAAGAGAAGTGAAAGAAAAAGGCAACGGAAGTCACGAAGAAAAATAAGGTGGATAGAATAAGACAGTAGGAATAAGTATAATAAAGTTGAATAAGATGAGACTGTGCTTTTCCTCTCTCGCTCGTATCCTTAAATCGCTAAAAAAGCTGAAGCACTCGAACACTCGTCGTTCACTCGCTCGCTCGCTCATCGTCTTTTATTCACCCCGTCTCGTTGCCTTAGGCGTTGAGATTCGAATTTTATATGTATATATGTACATACCAGGAAAAAATTTCGGCCGGAAGAAAAAGAGAAAATTGGTGGAAATTTTTGTAATTGAAGGAACGGAAGTTATGTAAACTCTTAGGGGACACATTATAAATAAAGGGGAAGAAGTATCCTAGAAAAGTGGGAATTAAATAGAAGAAGCAAGCAATTCTTTCATAGGATTATAATTTCGATGGAGAAATTTCATGAAAAATCAGAATTTTGATTTCAGGACAAGAAATTTTCTGAAAGAATAATTGGGTGTACGGATTGCAGAACGACTTTAGCGTGTGAACTCATTCAGTCTAGTAGGGAAGAGTGGGGATGAGGCGTTGCTACGGGCCAAGTTTATTGGACAAAACTTAGTTCAAGATTATTTGTCTAATCAACTCGGCCCATAGCAACGCGTTATCCCCTCTTTTGCCCACTAGACTGGCTGAGTCCACGCACTAAGGTCGTTCTGCAATCCGTACGCTTAATTTTCCTTAGCCAGAACCGCGAATTCCTCCGAGAATTTTGATTTTCATTCCAAGTTCAGGGAATGTTCTTGAAGAGAGATGATTTCCACTTTGGAACAGCAGATTTTCGTGAAAATTCATAATTCTGGTTTGGAATAAAGGGAATTGAAAGAAAGTCATATTTAAAATCAGAATCATGATCCCTCTGCGAAATTCCTAAATTCAAATTGGAGTTTTTCCTTCAATCCTACTACCATAGTGGGCACCGCAGCGATGACACTGCCCGTGAGGGATGTGTGGAATGATTCGCCTGCAGGGCCTACATGGTAACGATGCCAGTGTGGCGCACTGCCTTGTAGGTGGACGTTAGGATATGGGAATGAAACCGTAA
>WSXT02135473.1:0-24678 GCA_011762715.2 Neuroterus valhalla
TTGTAGATCTTTTTTTGGTGCACAAGTTTAGTTCATTTATATTTTCCCGTACCTTGCATAGTTTGACCAAAAAATTAATCTTTCTATTTTTCATTGTTCTTTGTGCGACCAAAATTTGAATTTATTATTATTTTCGAATTTTGAAAATGCCACAACTCTGAGAATTTTGTTTTTATAAAAAAAAAAATAAATCATAAGGATAAATTGTTTCACTTTTTACCTACTACAAAGAGCCGTACTAACATTTTTTGAGTCTTGGAAAAAAAGTCCAAAAAAATTTCCAAAATGCTCCCCCTTTTCGATTTTTCATCCAAAATAGCTGTTAAACGAACTCAAGTTGTCTTTTTGGTTCCTTAAAATGGGTGCTAAAGCACGATCGAATGTGATCATTCTTTCGAAAGGTATCGAGTTCACAGATTAGTTTTCATTATCTTTTGTGCGATCAAAATGGAATTTTCGATTTTTTGAGAAAATCCAAAAAATTGTATTCACGATTTTATAGGGCTCCCCAAGAAGAAGCAGTTTTTCTCTTTGACTTTCTTTTCAATCTTGCTTTATTTGACTAAAAATTCTAATTTTCTTTTATATTTTTAAATTTTGAAAATACCAAAACTCTGACAATTTCGTTTTTATCGAAAAAAATGATTAGGATAAACTGTTTCGCTTTTTAAGTGCTACAAGAAACTGTACTTACAATTTTTGATTCTTGGAAAAAAAGTCCAAACAAATTTCCAAAATGCTCCCCCTCTTTGATTTTTCATCCAAAATATCTGGTTAACGAACTCGTCCTTTCTTTTCCGGTTTTAAAAAAGTGTGCCAAAGCATAATCCAATATGATCATTTTTTCGGAAGTTGTCGAGTATACAGACACCAACGACGGCGACGACGACAACAACGACAACAGACAGACAGACAACAACGTAAAAACTACTTTTACGGATTCAGGAGGTCTCAAAACGTGGAGATTTCATAAATTCCGCGAAAGTCGATTTTCACATAAAACCAATACCTTCTCATTATGATGAGGATGTAAAAATGGTGATGAAAATACAGCCTCTGAGAATTAAAATCTTTTTCTAAAAATGGAATTCAGACAATAAAGATATCACCGTGATGAAACATTAAATAAATTGCTTCGGTTCTCTGGTCAGTTCGAAAAAAAGACGGCATTTTTCATTTTTGCCCAGGGGCGGGAAATTCCCAAATCCGGCTCTGACAATAAAAGCAATAAGTATTATAAGAATACTTATATTATAGTCAGTAATACTTTTGTTCATGCTCCACAATTTTGTACCTAATCATCATCTTCATCGCCACTTGCCAAGCCGAAATCTGGAACATTTCGGCCAGCATATCTCAATCCTTCATGAAACATAATGGAGTCAGTATCATTATTACACCAAATTTTTAAGTGAAACGTTATTTCTTTGAAACAAAAATTATAAATGTTATTTTTTTATGAGAACTTAGAAGATTGTTATTTTGTACAAATTCCATTAATAACTTCGTTAAAAGTTACAGATTGAAAAATGGTTAATTTCGAGATTTTATTTTTCACATTTTTTTGGAGCTTTTAATTTAAACGTTTAAAAGATCCCGGATTTGAATTACACTCAGAAAAAAGTTTTTTTTGATTCAACGAAAATTATGTTTGAATTAAACAAACTTTCTTCTGAGTGTAATTAAATGTCGGGATCCTGAAAACATTAAGTTGAAAGCTTAAAAAAAATGTATAAAATAACATATCGAAATCAAATATTTCTCAATCTGTAACTTTTAACGAAGCCATTATTTGAATTTGTACAAAATAACAATCTTTTAGGTTCTCATTAAAAAAATGACATTTATATTTTTTTTTTTGTAAGAAATAACGTTTCACTAAAAAGTGACTCACGCAATGTTGGGGAATATCATTGTATTCATCGGTTGCGATGAAGTATCGACTATTCTAGACAAAAAATTGACCGAGAAAACCACAACGAGAAAATGAAACGCCATAAAAGGCTCAGATGAGCTAAGAAATTTTTTTTTTTATTTTTCGATCAAACCTCCTTATAACCTTCTTGAAGCGTTTTTCAATTTTGGTATAAACGTTTGATAAATGTCTTGCAAACGTTTTAGGGGTCGTTACATGGGGGGGGATTCGTATGAAATTGCGTTACGTAATACTTAAGACATTTGGAAATTTAATCTGCTGGAATTTTTGTCGGTATAACGTTTACAAAACGCTTATAAAAGTTTTGTTCATTCAAAGTACCAAAAATGTGCGGAAGTATGCGAGGTTTTGAAAACGTTTTTTTCACCAAAATTTACAAACGTTTTAACGTTTGCAAAACGTTCGGTGTTATCCGGGGTATGGCACCTATGGCACTTTAGATGCAGTTGCCGCCGTCATAACTCAAGGCAGTTTTTACAGTGATCAGTCTCCTTATTCCTCCGTGGCCGAAACTACCAGATTCACAAGTCTCATAAGAGTGATTGGTCACATCTCGAACCCCCATTTTCTCAGGTTTTCTCTACGAAAACACGTGTTATGACTGAGGAAAAATGCCTGGGAAAAGAATAATGAAATTCTGAGAAATTATAATCCGGATACAATTTTATATATTTTTCATTCAATTGTGAATTCTGACAATTCTGAGTTCTCCCAAAAGCGGGAAACCCCTCACTGGAATGCTAAAAGCAAACTTAAAAAAATTCTACATTCTTAAACTACAAAAGTTTAATATAAATTAATCATATAATTTTAAATTTTGTCTTCAAAACCACAATATTAATGTTCACGCCTTGAAAATTAACCAGTTTCACAATCAGTTATCGTGGATCAAAAATTTCTAACTAGGAGTGCCTTTAAGTTGAATGTCCTATCGGAATCGTAGCCAGTTGAAAGGATATTATTTCATAGTAGGTACATCAAGTGACTTGATGGATTAATTTTCCTACAAGAACTAAGTATGAAAAAATCTCCAAGTTAAATAACAAATTTTTCCTCCAGCTGTGGATACTTACATGGATTTATTGACAGAAACTTTCAGTTCAATTTTTCAGTAGAATAATCCACGTATTTTCAAATTTTGCTATCGTTATTTTATTAAAAAAATATATGGTTTTTAAACAGCACAGATGGTAATTTTCTCTGAATATTTACAAGTTTAATTGTATTTACACAAAGATTATACATATTTTTTAATGCATAAAACCGAATCTGTACAAACTCCCAGTTTCGTATTTGAAGGGCCTTATGCGAATACGTCCATAATTATCCAAATAAAGAAATTTTTCAAAATAGAACTCTCTACTTTCAAATTAATTAATCAATTCGTTCATAAACTAAGCAAATTAAACAGAAATAAAATATTCATTCAGAAACGTATGTCAAATTGAACTTTATTAACTACCCGTTTGTAGATGTTCAATTTTGTCAATCAGATTCGACTATTTTTTTAGCTCTACTTTTCGCAGTATCGCTTGGTTCCTTCTTCACTTCCTCGTCGCTTGGTTCAGCTTTTATTCTACTCAATACATCGAAACTAAATTCCAAATCGTCTGACTCTTTCCCGTTTTTAGATTTACGCTTTTTGGGGCCCTCGTTGCCATTAACCTGTTGACTTTCTTTCTCCAGGACATCTTCATAATCATCTATTACTTTCCCAAGATTGGATTTCTTTTTAGATCTCTTCTTTTTTTCTTGACTGCTTTCTTGACTTGAAACGTCGCTTTCGTTTCCTGAAATTTTTATTCTTTGTTCCAACTTGCTCCTCTGTTTCACCAATAGATCAATCGGTTTCCTGTCCTCTAAATCTGAATTTGGTTCAGCTTTTTCTAGAGAAAACTTAGCTTTCTTTTTATTTTTCTTCTCCCTGGTCACTCCAGATTCGGCGCTCGAAGCATCATCTCCACTCCTCGAAGTTCCATTGACCTTGCTTTCGTATTCCGTTGGGAAATTATTCGGCTTTCTATCTTCTAAATCCGAGCTCGGTTCTTGTAAGCTCTCTTGAGAAATCTTCACTTTCTTCTTCTTATGCTTACTTCCCCTACTTCCATCAGATTCTGCACCTGAAGCTTCATCTCTAGATTCAGAACTCTTACGTCTTTTCTTTGATTTTTTTACAGGGGACTTTCGATCTGTATCCGAATTCTCAGATTCTTCTACAAATCTCTGCACTAAATGCGTAGGCTTTTGTTCTTCCTCAGAATCAAAATTCAATTTAACGTCTACCGAAACGCGAGATTTAGTTCGGGATTTTTTTGGCGGACTTTTAAAGACTACTTTTTCATCTTCAGAACTGGGACTTTTGTGATTATCTTCCTTGGAAGTCCGAGCCTTCTTATGAGATTTTTTCTTTCTTGGCTTCTGGTCTTCAGTCTCTAAATCACCTTCCAATTCCGGTTGTGAACGTCCTTGACTCAAGGAAATCTTTGGTTTTACTCCATTTTCTGCTTCCTCCTCAGAATCAGTATCAAAAGTAATTCGTTTCCTTTTTCTCGCAGAAGCGGCTGAAGGGTCTGAGATTGAATCTTCGTTGAAAGTAATCTTCCTTTTCCGATCAGGAGATCCAGGGGTCTCGTTAACTTCCGCAATTTCCATATTGAAGAGCTTGCAGCCTTCCAAATACTCACTGGAAAATAAACATTTTCGCAAATTGGGTAATATGGAATTGTGGGAAGAAGGAATAAATAGGATTTACATACTCTTCGTGTAAAACACCTCGAATGTAAGGAAGTCTGCTTCGAAAATCTACTTCATTTACTGTAAATCGGATTTCCTGTCCTTCATGTACTTTATTACCAGGCCAGTCTACTTCCTCGTCTGGCTGTGGAATCGAAACGATAAATACCTTATGGACTAAAACGCCAATGTGATTCAAACCTTTCTTGTTTACGACACCTGGAGAAAAAATCAAATTTATAATTGAACTACACTAAAGTATTTTTAAATGACTATAAAGTATGATTACCTTTCAGTTTAACTCCTACTTCTGGTTTAAAAATATAGAAATCCGCTTCAATATCCATATGAATATAACAAGTATCGTGCAACGTGCCTCCAAGTGGACTCAAAAGCGCTGGATTTCTATATGCGAGTAAGAGACCTTGTAATCTATAATAATAAAAAAAAAATTAAACAGAAGTTGAAAGTATAACTTGCCCAGTTTTTTTCTACTATGTATATTGAAAGTTGAACTTCAAAAAAATATATTTTACAGGTCTTCAAGTTGAAATACGAAATATAATTCATTTAAACTTTTCCTGTTTCTTCTTATTAAAATTAGAATATGGCAAATTATAATTGGTACGCTCGTATTAAATATTTTTAAATTTAATATAATGACCTTCTAATATAAAGGACGCATCACATTTTTAAACAAATATTGTGTTCAGTAATTATCATATTTTGAACAATATATTCAATAAAACGAGTTAAAAATTCGGTTTATTTTTATAATTCTTCTCGTTAGTCGGCTCTAAACATAACCTCCAAATGATAATGTTTACAATTTTACACCGGTCATTAAGCTCTAAAAAACGTCAGGTATTGTACTGGAACAGAATGATTCGATTTCTGAAGATTGTTTAATACGTGTTGATTAGAAACTTACTCTGCGTCAAAGGAATTGAGCTTAGAGTTCAAAATTTCACTCAAGGATTTAGTCACGTTTCGCACATGTGACGGATGCATTCCAATGTGTTTTTTATGCCTCTCGTAACAAACGCATGAGTCCTCATCTTCAAGAAGTCCTTTTAATTCCAAAATAGTCCAGTAAATACTGGTATGCATTTTATGACCCATTTTCTTTGAATATCTCTCCCTCCATGAATTCATGATCAAAATAACTACAAAAAACTAATTGAACAAACTGGCGAAGCAGCTCAGCAGCTTACACTTACACTACCTGGAATATGACTCACACACAATTCCACAAAGCAGCACACGAATACGACGCACAAGATTGGAGCAGACTCTGCTTAGGTTAGGTTTTAGTGTCAGAGACGATCTAATCTCATTTTAGAGTATTCAAACTTTGAAAAATCGAATTTTCAATTTGAAAAGTTTTTTCAATTTGGGAAATGATCTTCATCGATTATGTCATTATTGTAATTTTTTAACAAGAATGTTAAAACTACTCCATTCTTTCTGCGCTACGCTAAGCACTTAGATCTTTGAGCCAATAAAAATGTGTCTTGAGTGCAGATTCTTTTCATTTTTAGAAAATCTGAATTCTGATTGGTTATGTCGCTTTGGTTTTGAGCGCGAATTTAGCGGATCAGTAGCGGTGTGGTCAAGTGTGGTGTGGAAATGGAACAAAGCAAAAACACGGAAAACACGAATGCATGTTGTAACATGAATCACAAACGTGTGCAGTTTGTTGATTGTTTGGTTTGTTCAAAGTTTTATTTGTAGCATTTACATATTTATTTACGTTAATTTTTTTTATATTCTGATGTCGGTTTGGAATCAATATGAGTAGAGGGACTTCAAAGTTTAATGAGATCAGTGAAGATCTAAGTGAAAATGCAGAGTCTTCGTGTAAAAAGGAGAATGTAAACTGCCAGGATGCTGATAGTGACGTCTCCAATGAATTATTCTCCGGTAAATTATTGATCAATTTTAGATAAAAAAAATTTAATAGAAATAATTAGATATTTGTTCATCCTTTTCACATGGAAATTTTCTAAATTTAGCTTTTGATACTGAAAGAAATTCAGAATCTTCGTTTCATTTTTGGACATAACCAACAAATTTGGGAAACTGTATTTTTTGAATTTCTCATTATTTAGGATTTTTCGATTGCATATCTTTGAGAACACAAGAAAAATATCAAAATATTCAGTATTTTTTGACATATTGACGTACAATTACCTAGAGTTTTTTATGTGTCAAATAATAGTCCGCAAATTTACTTTTTTTAGAAACTTTTCATTCCTGATTACAGTTTCATGTTTATGTGCTTAATTATGCTAACAAATTTTTTATGCATGTTAATGGTCTTGTTTAATTAAAAATTGTGAAGAGTAAAACATTGTATTCCAAAAGAGTGTATTATTATGTAGATTCATAGCTTCGTTTTGATTTTTGTAAACGTTTCCATATTATGTAGTCCTTCTTACAAGAAGAATATGGTAATACAAAGTTAAGTCTGGTCAAACAGAATTAATTTAGAAATCTATTGTACATAACAGCCTTGCGTGTTCTTCTTTCAAACAAAAAATTATTTCAAAAGAAAATATTTTAATTTATTATTGTTTGCCGAATTCGCGTTCCATATAGAAACTCGTATTATTTCTTTCCTTTAAAAAGGATGCGATCAGAAATAGTATTTATGTACCAAAACCTGATAATTCCTTTATAATGCAGTTTTTTTAGTCTGCATTTTCTCACTGCTATGTTATAATTTATAAAAACGCCATTATTACAATAATACACTCGAGAATATTTAAATGAAATTATCTAAAAAATAATTTAATTTTGCATAAGTTTAAAGAAAATCTAAGACGTTTCTTATACAAATATACTGTATATTTGTAATACTGTAAAAACACGGCTTTTCTGAATTTCATTATTTTATTTGAAATCTTTATTGAAATACCTTTAATTTATCATTAAAACAAGAATCAGTTAGGTGAAGCGAGAACCACCTTTCCAAGGTTTTTTGAAAAACTAACCTCTAAAAATTACACTTCATTTCATGAAACATATATAAAAAAATAATTTGCTTGCTTCCCCCGACTGATTCTAATTTTTAATGATCGATCAAAGTTAGTATAATAAAAATTGCAAGTGAAATTATAACATTCAGAAAAGCCGTGATTCTACAGTATTACCTGCATACATTTTTTTTTATATTCCCTAAACATTTTTTTTAGGTAAACTACATTAAGTTAAAAATATAATCCAAATATATCGTTTTGTTACCCTATTTATATGTATTTACTTGAAAATTAGGCCTCATCTTATATTTGAGGGTAAAAGAAACAATTTAGGCCAATGTTCAATTGAATTTCAGAGATATATTATTGCGATATTATTCTACAAAATTATTTTCTTCTGCTACATAAAATGGACTTTTTTTTTTTTTTTTTTTAATTGATTGCTTCTGTTATTTTCTATTCAATTACTAGGAGTATGAGTTTTATACTTAAATATTTTTGTGACGACTTATTTCATATCAAAATAATGTTCGCAATGCATGTTGCAAAGTGGCTTCTAAAAAGCAAGGCAGAGTCTTGTATTCGAGGTCAAATTCTTTCAACTTGTATTTGTAAGCACCCAGTAATTTAAATATTTATTTGGAGTTGAGACCCGCACATTTTTGCAGGAGTTATTTTTTAAAATAACAGTATCATAAACACGTGCAATCGCGTAGCATATAAAGTTTAAATTGAAAGCAGTTTTATGCGTTTCTAAATTTTCAGATGAAGACGAAGTCAAAGAAGTAAACACTTGCACTCCAGAAATACTGCAATCACTTGACGATTTCTCATTTTTGAATTCCTTCAGAACGCCTGTGTTGTGTTCCAAAGACATGTAAGCTGAATTTTATTTTTTTTAATTTATCAATATTTCAGGGTGAGCAATCTAATTGTAGAACCGGAAGTCCAATAATACGAGCCTGTTTGATGTACGTATTTTGATAGGTTAGGCTGCCGTTTTTCATAAATAAATAATTCCGGAGTATTTTATTCTAAATTTAAGCCTTAAATTGAATGGCAGTGTTGACAGAAGTGAGTGTGATACGATATCACAGTTATACTTTCATAAACAATGTTTCATATATTTGAGAACATTCTTGTTTCAAATTTTGCCAGAATTATCTTTGAAGTTCCTACTTATAATCGTCCACTTCTTCTTCATGAAGAAATGTTTTCAATTTTCTTTGGCAAAGTGTCAACGATTCTAGATGAAGAGTAAGTGTGACACGTGTGAAAAAAAAATACTTGATGCAAACTTTAGAAGATTATTCTTCTGAAAATGTCAATGAAATATCCACTGATTCGTCTAATGTATATTTGCCCCCAATTTTTTGTCATTTCATAAGAATATTAGTAAAAACAAAATAAAAAATTTGATCTGAAGGTTCAGCGATATTGAGAAACTTACATATTTTGAATTGATTATTATTAACCTCTCCACTTAGCTCCAAACTTTTGTCAGATTTTCGTATTTCACAATTGAAAAGAAAAACGAACAAAAATATCACACTTACCCCGAATCCGATTTTAATTACCCTGTCATATTCGATTATTAATAGAAGTAAAAAAGCCAAATTAAAGAAAAACCGGCGGATATTCAAAGAAAACATAATATCTTTCTCTGTTCTTCCCAAAAAATTCAACAAAAGATGTTTTATGTAGGTATAATTCAAATCAAAAGACCTGATGACACAATCACGAATTCAAGTTTTGTAAAAGCGTATTAGTTTCTTTAAAAGTAACCGATTAAAGATATAACTTATACCAACCAGTTTTTTTCTGAAAATAATAATAATGAAACTAATATCTATTTTGTGGGTAAAACAGAGTCTCAAAATACTGATTTCCGATCGAAACTTTTTAAAGTGTAATCATCTCTTAAGCCAAAGTTTTGATTGTTTATAAAATATTAATGGTGTTCAAAATCAAGAGAGCATCTCCAGAGAGTAAGCATAGGGGTTCAGTGAAAAATAAGTTTTCTCTACAATACAAAATTCAAACTCTTTAAAAAATGTTCCTCTTATCATTATTGCCAGACAAGAGACAAAGTTTGACAAAACAAAAATGCTCTATTGTTCCATATAAATTTTGCTTTACACGCAAGACTGCTCTGGTTTTAAATCAGAAAACATTTCGAGTCACTGATTTTTCCAAAATAAATTGTCTTTCACTTCTTGAACATTTTTTACATACAAAAATATCACAAATATCCTGATAGTTTTCCAATTTCAAGTTCATAGATTTCAACAATGAATTATGAATAAAACAAAAACTACTTGTCTTATCAGAATGTAGTTTATACCGAATTTGCAGATCTTTTTTGGTTGCACAATTTTTTATCCTTTTATATTTTTCCGAAAAATAGGATTTTATACTTTGAATTATTTTTTCTGCGACCAAAATTTGGATTTTCGATTTTTCGGGGAAATTCAATAGGTTGTTATAATAATCTTGGTTGGCTTTGAAAAAGCAACGTTTTTTTTCTTCTCGTTTTTTTTTTCATATTATGCGTTATCCGGCTTGAAATTCCCATTTTCGTTCGTTTTTTTTTTTAATTTTGAGTGCTGTGGCTCGATAATTTTTATAAAAAATAACTGACTAACGAATTTGATCGTTAGTTTTTGACACTGAAAGAGTGTACCAAGGACTAATCCAAAAAAAAAAAATTGATTTTTGAGGCGGGAAACGGAGTATTTACAAAATATTTGAATTTTTAACTAAAAAGTGCATTTTTAACAACTCAAACAAGTCCCAATCGTTTATTTTCAACGAAAAATGAAACCATTCATATTTTCTCCACAAAAGTTTCCGATTTCGGATCAAAAACAGGTGAATGCAACCATAAAAGACGAATAGTTTTTATACAAAATTCGAAACCTTAACCCAGAAAGTTAGTTTTCAACCGATTTTTGGAGTTTACACCGAAATAGTTGAATTTGTAACTTAGAAAGAGAAATGATAAAAAAAAAAGTTTTTTGATTGAAGAAAAAATACTCTTAGCTGCAAATATTGATGTAGACTCTTGAATCGAAAAGAGTTAACTAAAAGTAGTTGAGTTTTCTTATTGGACTCTGTAAATTCGGTACGTGTGTGAGCCAAAAAACGAAAAAGAATTGTCATAGGGGAAAGTAATTTTGAGACAGTGAAAAATAATTGATATTTTTGATAATTTATGCATTCGAAAATAATACTTTGAATAAACGTTGAAGTTCTTTTTTGAAATTTCTATAATATTAGCTTAAAAAACTAGAAATTTTTCTTTGAAACAAAATAACGCAAAATTTGACTGACCGCTCGCAAAGATAAAATTAAATATTCAAAACATTAAATAAAAAATATAGCATCACTCAGACAATATCCTTTTCTGAGAATGACAACTAGATATTAAAGGCCGTATGATGTTCAAACTGTCTCCCTGAAAGTATATTTCCGAAAATAATAATCACGAACACATTTTAAATCTATGCCTAATTTTTCTTGGATTCGTTTATTTTTCATTAGTTTCTGTCATGATTGTCTCATAAACCATACAATGACGCTTCCGAATACCCATAACGCCAACAGAATTTGTTATCAATCTGATGAAATACGTGTTATTTTCTTTCGTATGAAGAAAAACATATTTTGAGACTGCGCCCTCTATTAAATATTATTCGCTGAGATTATTTGGTATTTTCATGACCGTAGTCTAACGTATTTGAATATCGAGCCCATAAAAGGCGAACATATTTTTTGTGGCTTATTTGTTACCCATGTTTGTAAAAACATTGACCTTTTTCAACGACCATTTCTGTTAGATCTTTTTAAGGATTTGGAATAAGAGTTCGAATTTCTTAAAGAAAATGGATACATAGAAAATTGAAGATTTAAAAATTTGGTATTGAGGTTTTTCAATCAATAATTCACCAAAATCACCAGATTTCAGTTTTTCAAACAATGTCCTGGAATGTTTTCAATTTCTCAATGTCTTATTAACTCGTATTTTTTATTGAGAATATTGAAAATCTGTTATTCATAAAGTTGTGTTTTTATGAATAGATCTCGAAACAGATGGATAATTAATTCCGGGTAAAATTGTATCTAAATGAATTGCTATTTGGCAACACCGAAAACCATGATCGAAATTCGGTCCTAAAAGTAATGGCTTCAATTAATAAGAAATTCGTTGATAGTACTCCGGGTCGACCAGCTGTTCCTAGCACACCTTCAAGCCTTGCCCCCTTCATCACCAAAATTAACGAACCCTGGACGAGTGAATTAGAAACTCCAGATGCAAAACTGGCCGCTAAAGCTAAAATATCTTCGGCAGAGCGTGTTAATAGTCTGCAAATTGTAAGTTCTCAATTATTTAAATACTGTGATTTCAATTATATGAATGGATTTTTTTCAAGTAAATAAAATTACTTCTGCAGGTGGAACAAAGTTCTTCTATCAAGCCACTCACTCCTGTCTTAGGAAATATCGAATGCGAGTACACTGAATCATTATCTCCAATATTAAACAAAAAGGTTCGTAAGCGACTCAAGCGTCAGAACCTTGAAAAACGAATTCAAGATGAAGAATCGAACCAAAATGAAGAAAGACTACATGAAAATAGAATACCCATTTTACCAGATCAATTTAAGACTGAAACGAATAACCTAAATCTAATTTCTTCTCCACATAGCGAAAAATCTAGTCCTATGCACCTTAAAAGTGATATTTTGCAAAGTAATCTCAATCCAAAATTTGTTATACCGTCTACCTCTACTGTAGAGAAATCTCTAGGAGACATAGTTAGAGATATCAAACGTATGCAGGAAAAGAGGAGGCTTGCTTTTGAGATGAAACTTGCAAATTTTTCGGAAGTTGAACTTTGCAAGGACGCCATTCAGCTTGAAAGCGCTTCGACAAAATTTTCTAACTCGAATAAAGAAGTGTCAGTAGCTAGTAGTCAAATAGGACTCTTACCTTTTTCTCAGTACGTTTTGGAAATGGGTGAAGAACTATATAGTGTACAAAAAAATTCCAAAAATCTGAAGAAAGAACAAACTTTGAGAGAAGAAGAAGAACTAAAAGAAATGGAGCATCGGAAGATAAGAAGAAACGTAGGAAGTTCTGGAAAACAGTTAGCGCATTCTGAAGCTGTTAGGATATTTAATAATAGTTCGAATAAAAGTGTGGGGAATTATGAGGAAAGCCTAACTTCTTCTGCACCCGTAATCATCTTTAAGGAGGAAGAAGAAATGCTTGACGAAAATGTAGTGGAAGATTTACAGTTTAGTCAATGGTTGTACATATCGAAAGATGACGAGAAGGAAGATGCAAAGGAAATTGTGAACTTACAAAATTCTGAAAAAGAAAGTAAAGATGACGATGATACCAAGATTTTTGTTCAGTTTAATAATAATGAGGCTCCGAAGAGAGAAGTAGATAAACAATGTCTTACAGAAATTGTGCAGCAAGTTTCTGTAGGTTCTAGCAAAGAACCAACGATTCCTAATTGTGGAATGTCAATGACAAGGCAGAAAGGTATTCAAATTAATGAAGATATGCTCAAGGAAACAAAGTCTGTATTTGAAAATGTTGAATATATTCAAGATATTGATCTCGATAATGAACTTTGTGAAGTTTATGCGTCAGGTTCAAAACCATCAAACATGGAAAATGTGAAGCCAGCTCCTAAAGAATGCAGCAAGGAGTCAATATGTTTGGGATTTTCAACAGCAAAGGGAAAACCTATTCAGATTAATGAAGACAAACTCTGGAAAGCAAAGTCTGTATTTAAAGATGTTGAAAATATTGAACACATTGATTATACCTCTCAGTATCCTACAGAACTTTTGCAATTTGATAATAAGCCGTCTAATATAGATGAACGAGCGGATAGGAAAAATATCAATCAAGTTTTTGAAGCTTCTATAAAAAAAGCATCGATTTTAAATTGTGGATTTTCAACAGCGAAAGGAAAGCGTATTCCGATCAATGTAGATAAACTCCGAACGGCGAAATCAATATTTAAAGATGTTGAAAATATTGAAGATATTGATCTCGACAACAAATTTTCTGAATGTCGTACGCCAGATTCAGAAAAGTCTTCAAACATACAAATAGTAGATCAAGTTTCTAAATATTCCATCAAGGAATCAATAGCAAAGGGAAAGCAAAGGGAAATTAATGAAGGACAAGATATTGGATCGAATAGAGAAATTATGAAGCAAGTTCCCGCAGGTTTAAGCGAAGAACCAAATATTACGAATTATGGATTTTCAACGGCCAAGGGGAAACGTATTCAGGTCAATGAAGTTAAACTCCAAACGGCAAAATCTCTATTCAAAGATCTAGAAAATATTACAGATATTGATCTAGGTAAAGATTTTTCTAAGGATTCTACGCCGGAAAAGCCATCAAACATAGAATTGGTGAAAAAAGCTGCTTCAGAGATAAGCATGAAATTACCGTGTTTTAGTTTTTCGACAGCGAAGGGAAAACCTATTCAAATTAATAGAGACAACCTCCAAAAGGCAAAGTCAGTATTCAAAGACATTGAAGACATTGACCTTATTACCGGATCCGTTCAAGAAGTTCCACCAGGTTCAGAAAAATCCTTGAATCTAGAAATTACGAGACAGGTGTCCGAAGAATCTATCAAAGAACGAACTATTGAAGATATTGATCTTTTCACCGAGTTCACTAAAGATGTTACGCCACAAGATTTGAAAAAATCATCGGACATAGACAGGAAATCTAATTTGATGAATTTAAAACCAGTTTCTCTCGATTTCAAGAAGGAAACTCAGAGACCGGTAACCTCGTCTGAATTTTCAACAGCAAAGGAAACAGGTATACAAATAAATAATGAAAAATCGCGGAGAGCTGTAAGTATATTCAAGGATGTTGAAGATATCGAAAATGTATTAGAATTTGCAGACGAAGAATTCGAGTTTACAAAACCTAACACTGTTCACGAATTTCAGAAAAAAGATTCTCCGAAGGTGGAAGCAAAATTAAAATCTGGATTTTCTCTAGAAAGTGCAAAAACCAGTTCGGTCAGTGAAGCGAAGAATCCAATTTTCGAACTGAAAACTAATTCTGTCACAGGATTTTGTACAGCTGGTGGCAAAAATATTGCTATAAGTGAAAAAATGTTGATAAGAGCAAATAAAATCTACGACGAAACTGAAAAGGACAATTTTATCCGAAAAGATAAAGGATTAAATGATGTAGAGTTCACTGATAAACAGGATCAAGCAGCTTTTTCTCCCTTTGAATGTTCTCCAAATAAATTGTCTCTTCCATCAACGAGTAGAATCCGCACTCCACCGAACACTGACTTGTCAAGTAAATACAATTGCGGTGTAAAGCGTAAACCTTCGGAAGAATTTTTAAGATATTCGAAAAGATTGAGAACACTAGATGATACAACAAGCGAGTCTCTAAGCCTTGTGGAGAGTTCTAATGCGGTAAAGAAAGTGATAAATCTATCTAAATTTGATCTAATTGTACCCAAAGTTCAAACTGTTCAGTCTGGATTTGCAACAGCTCGTGGAAAAAAAATAGTTATCAGCAATGAGAAAAAACTGATTGCTGAGAAACTCTACGAAAATATTGGGGTCGATGATGTAATAGCTGGAAGTTCGAAGTCAGTGTCAGCAAAAAGATATTTCAGTTTACCAGGTATTTCTCAGAGTAAAGAGAGTGCTGATGTTGAAAAGAGGAGATCTTTACAGCCTCAATCCTCTGACGCTTGGGATATCGAACAACTAAGAAGGGGATTTATAGAGACGAGAGATCAGTTAGAAAATGGTTTATTTATCAAACCGTCGATCAAATCCAAAAGTGTTCCGATAAATTGGTTACCAGAATCACCACCTTTTTCTGGATTTGATATCAATGATTATTTAGAGAGTACATCTTTGGTTAAAAAATCTAGAGAATTTTTGAGTGAACAAGAAATTAAATTAAGTGATACGAATGAATTAGAATCAGGAAAGAATCGCTCGAAAATATTAGGTTTGAATGCCAACTTTCCCCAAGAAGATAAATCGGAAATTAACAAGATTAATATGAATTCAACGAAGACTGTTCGTATATCACAGGAGGCTCTCCAAAAAGAATTAGAACTTTCAGAACTCTCTGTTCAATTTAAACCTGGAATTTCTGGTCAAAAGTTATTATCAAATCCTACGTTGAAACGGAGCATCGATGATGTGGATGATGCAACTCCACTCGGAAGAAACTTTGTTTCCAAGTCTAAAAAAACGAAACTTACTGGCGCTTTGCAAGTGAGAAAACTCTTTTCTGAGGAATCAGAAAGTGATGATGAAGTTGAGAAAATTTCACCGAATCAGGTTACAAGTTCACCAAATAAATTTCAAGATAAAACATCTGCTAGTGTTTCTCCAATCTCATCGAAAAGTATTGTCGAAAGTGTCGAAATTCCACACAAGGACTTAGAATGTTCTAGTGAAGCAAGGCTGAGTCTCAGAGACAATGGCGAGATTGAAAAAGAAAAGGGCAATAATTCGGAAGAAGCAAGGCATAGTCCTATTCTAGGAAGAAGGAAAAGGAAACGAAGAACGAAGGATCTAAAGTCAGCGGAAAAAGGATCTGAAATTAAAAACGAAGAAAAGTGTGACTTTGATATAAATATTGATTCCAGGATGAGTTCGCAAAGTGTAGAAACTGATTCTGTTTCTAATGATTCAGATATTGTGGAGAGACGGATTTCTGCTGTCTTTGAGCAGGTAATTTTTTTCATATAGTATTTAGTAGGGCGTAGCGTGAAACACAAATATCAGACTATAAAGGACCCCCGGTTCTTATTCTTTTTCTTTTCATCTAAAAAGTTTCTGTGTAAAATTTGGTGCTGTAAAAAAAAAGGTTGAGGAATTTGGCACCCGCCGATTTCTCCCACTTGCTTGCTGATATAAAAAACTGTCTAAAAAAATCGCGGTATTCACAAAAAAAAACAATCGCATATTTTCTTGGAAACAGTAAATATTTACAGAGCCTCTACTTAACAGTTTGGAGTCTGAATCAGATAAATATCTTGGCTAGAAGAAAATATAGTATTTTTGTATATTTTTTCAATTCAAGACAACAATTAGAAAATTTTTCCAATTTATTTACTGAAATTTATTCCTAGATTTAGCATCGAAATGACAATTTACTCATTCTGTTAGCATTTTTTTTTGTCTAAGTTCTTGAGCTTCAAAGCCAGATGGCTCGAATTTTCCTGCTGATATTAGTGGACTATTGAAACATTTTAGAAATTGTTCTTTTTTTAATTCAAACTTGACATTCTTCTACAACTTTCATTTGAACATTTCTATAAAAAAAACTGATAATTTTGATGTGAATCTAGGAGAGAATGTTTTTTTCCTGGATAATTTTCGCGGAAATCTCCATATTTTTTATTTATTTTTACCAAATTTCACGCAGTAGCTCTTAAGGTGAAATGGAAGAGAATAAAGCCTAAGGATTTTTATTTTCTTAAATTTGTATTCTACGTTGCGCGCTAGATGCCTAGGCTATTCATATATTTTTTGAAAATCCTCAAATACTATTTTAATAATCCCTTTATTTTACAGGATAGAATTATAGCTATGAAGAAGAAACAGAGGCCGAAACCGATCAAAGGAAGTCTGTTACAAAATAGGGATGAATATCGACATTCGAGGATTTCTTTGCTCCAGTGTTCAAGTGGTTCTGCTCCAACGTATCGTAGTTCACAAGAAGTGAGTATGATTCCTAGGCGTGAGATTGATTTTTCCCCTGAAGTTAACAATCCATCAATTTATTTTTACCTTTTTATTCAATTAATAGCTACAGGAGAGAGGCATGGATGCGAATATTCTGGAAATCTCTGCATCAACGGCTGAAAGCTACAAATTTCGAATCACAGATATTAATAGGTTTGTGTAATTTTTATTGTTCTTGATCTAGAATTGAATTATTGATCCTTAATTCACTGGCAGTTTGAACCAATTTTGATAAATTAGGATATCAAACGGCAATGTGGTAAGTTTGGATGTTGGAGACGGTGGAAGATTAATTTTGGACGCGAGTGGATCTGCTGGAGTGACGGAATTCGAAAGAGCGTTCGAAGCGAGTCCTGGAGTCGATCCTAAACTTCTTCCTTCAGGTTGGGTGCAGAATCACTATCGGTGGATCGTTTGGAAGTTGGCTTCTATGGATAGAGTGAGATTCGGTTCTGCGAATATTCCAAGGTAAATATTCTAGAAACAGATTGCAAATAAATATTCCGAATGAAAAACCTGGAACTTTGAAAAATTTTTTGTATACTCTCTCCCTTCTGTGGGTTTGAGAGTCATTGCATAACACATCTCCTCTGCATTTACTGACCTCTGCTTCACATAAACTCTCCAGAGTGCAAGTTATGAATCGAAACAGCAAACAGACAGAGTGGGTCGAAAGCTCATGTCTTAGCCCTCACGACCAACTGATTACCTCCATATAAAAAAATCGAATTATAATAATTAATCAAATATCAAATTCCTATAGAATGCTAACGCCTGATAGAGTGATGAAGGATCTAAAATACCGTTACGATAGAGAAATAGACAGATCCCAACGTTCTGCTATTCGAAAAATTTTGGAGAAAGATGATGTACCTTCGAAGAGAATGGTTCTTTGCATCGCTACGATAAGAGAGGTAATATTTTTTGTATAAAATAGGAGGATAAGTTGTAAAAAAATCTTTTCAGTTAAAAAAGCTATGCCCTTTATTGGAAAATGAAAGACGTCAAGTTTTAATTTTTAAAGGCTTGCATTTTAAAATTTGTAGAAACCGGAAATTTTAGGTATAATTGATTGGACACCGTGCTATATTGTAATAATTTTGTTTGGCTTCATTTGTGTCCAATTTTTGCATTCTAGAGTGATGATGACGAAAAAGAAGAAAGAGATCCGAGAATTTTATTACGAACTCCGCGGTGGAAGATTGAAGTCACTGATGGATGGTATAGTTTGCCCGTTTCATTTGACGCAGTAATGATCAAGAAAATTATAGACGGAAAAGTGCAAGAAGGGACCAAAATAGTGACATACGGAGCGGAATTACTCAACTGTGATAGAGGCTGTTTTCCACTCGAGGTAACGATTCGGTTTCATCTAAAAGTATGCATATGTAGGGTTGATAGGGGTAAGTGTGATAACGAGGTTAGTATCATGAGGCGAAAATTCGAAATGAAAAACAAATTGGTTATGAATTTTTTTCGTTGCAACATAAAGATTATTTGTATTGGTAATTATTAAGAGAAGTTCCTAGGGCTAAGGAACCCTCTAAGGAACAAGATAGTATGTGCTTATTACATAAATGTGCAGGCACTAGTCGATGACAATACAAAAGGAAGCTAACATACATTTTAAGAATTGGTAAATATTTGACACTCTACCAGAGAATATTAAGAAAAGTCTTCATGCAAGTTTTTATTGATTAACAGGGTGACGATTAAGAAAAGGAAGTCCAAAAATATTTTAGACAAAATTCGAAACAAGAATCTTTTCAAATATTTGAAATATCATTAATCAAATTATAACTCAAAATAATAACTTTACATAATAAAAGTAGAACTTTGTAACTTCGTATTGTAATAATTCCTCTACTTCCGAAGATAATTGCTCATTTTAAATTGAAAAAAAAATTAAATATCAAAAAATCCTCTGATTCTTAGAAAAATCATAGATGAATAGATAAACAACATCAAGAAGATCAAAAAGTACTGTTTGGGATAAATTTAAACGTTAAATTAAAGAGTTCAATCTAAGTCATATAATATATTCAATATAGAGTCAGCAATATAAATCAATGTATATACATAAAAATATCACGCGAATGAATGTCGATACTAAAAAAAAAAGATCAAGCAAGCCCTCTAAAAAAACACACACACACTCATACGCACACATAATTTATAAAACGGAAATCGGTTCAAAAATATGGCGATAAAATTTATAACGAGCACATAAAATTTGTAAATAGAATAAAAATTACGAGCATCAATTTCCATAATTAAAAGTTCTCGATGAGCCAGGAAAAAAAGGTACTTATCAAAGATCCATTTATTTGAGGAGAACGCCTTGTCGATCGTTGACTCAAGATGGAGAACCAAACGATAACCAAGCCAACAGTCAGAGCGATGCGGTGGAGAACAAGCGGGAAAATCGTTTTCCAAACTGGAAGCCAATCTCCTAATTTCTCAAAAGGTTGCATCTACGTGATGCAACTTGCATCGATAAGGTTTCCCTTATATCAACGGTAGACAAAAGATAGATGGAATTTCCCGAAATTCAGACCATTTATGTATTCCTGGCTAGGATTCGCTTTCGATTCCAGTCAGTATTTAAGCACAATTGCTCATTAAACACGCCACCCTATTGAAAAATTAATGGAAAAACACCATCTTTAAATCAGCTCACTAAACTCATCACTTTACAATATAATTAAACACAATCATACCTTTCCGATTCCCTCAGAGTACGCAGAGTATGGCGCGGAGTCGACTGCGATCACCAGCAGAAGACGATCGAATGAAAAATCATTAGAGCGTCCTGAAGCTCGTTACCGCATTCGATCATATCCCCCTCTAATATTCAATTAGCCGGTACAAGGATTAAGACGATAGGCCCGCCTTAGCCAATAAAGTTATAATTCGCACGTCTCAGTATCACACTTACCTTTATCGACTCCACGTAAAAAAAGTTGCGTTTCCAATTTTGATTTTCATCAGAAGGTAGAATATTATTTAATTTAAAAATTAATTATATGTTATTTGTTGTCTAAATTCTTATCATTTATCAATTTAATTTGTACAGAAATCTGCCAATGTCTGTTTAAAAATCCACTCAAACTGTACGAGAAGAGCAAGATGGGATGCAAAATTGGGATATCAACGCCAGTCAGGACCAATACCAACCAGCTTGAAGACTATTGACCCTAATGGAGGATTAATTGGAAAAGTTACAGTCGTCGTTTCCAGAATGTATCCAACATTGTTTCGAGAAAAAACTGCCGATGGTCAATCAAGTAAGTCTATATCTGTTCTTTTTATTTTCAGAGTGGCTGCTGGACCGGGCAACCGAAAAATTACTGGGACGTTTTTGAGAGGTGGGTACATTTTTGATAGAAAAATGCACCCAATCGCTCTGAATGTCGCTCAAAAAGTTAAATTCAAAAATCAATCTGCTTGCAATTTTTAAATGTACAGTAATGCAGTTTAGTTATCAATAATTTCAAATTGAAAAAACATTTTAACTCGTAAGCTTGGATTCTTTTATTTTCATGTTCAGGAATGGCAAATTGTGCTGCTAGGGATTAAAAATAGTGAAATTACCTTTTGCGTTGATGCACACGGTATTCTTCCTAGTAGTTGTACGGAAAAGTGCGACTCTTTTTATGTCTGTAAGAGTGGCTCGCCATTTAACTAAGAAATATTGAGGTAAGGTTTTCATTCAATTTCCTCCCGCTGCCCGCGATAGAAATTCCCTTCCGGCGGGACAGAATAAAGTGGAATCGTCAACAGCGAACTGCGAATGTGCCACAGTTATTTTCTCCCCGATTGCGCTAAAAAAACGGTTTTACTTCCACTCTACAGACATAGAAAAGTCGTCATTCCCATGCAGGCGTTGGAGGGAAGAAATATTTACAACCCAGGGAAACCAGGATTTGTTTTGTTCGAGTTTCGTGGCACTGTTTTCGGAAGTATCTTGAAAATCATATTCCTAACATAATTGATTTATTTTTTATATCTTTTCAGTTTATCGAAATGTCAAAAATGAAGAAAAGGCACAAGCAGCGTATGAACAAGCATGCCAGTCAAAAGTAGACGCAATTGTGGCCAAGCTGCAAGAAAAATACGAGGGAAAACAGAATTCTTCTGAAGAAGACAGTGTCGAGTCTTCGATAAATTACGATTCTGCAGTAAGTTATGTCTAAAACTTTAATTATATTGGAAAATTCCTATTCTCTATTCAATCTCTTTATTATTGCCATTTGCATCTCAATAATAAATTCATGTATGTTCCTTACAGACCTTCTTGACTGAATCTCAAAAACAAAACATGATATACAATCGGCGAGCTAGAGAAGAAAGACTGCAAGAAAAAATAACACAGGAAATTAGAGCAAATTGTCTAGCACCGAGGAACGTAGTTCCGGTCCAAAAAGTTCGAATTGTCGAAGGAGAAACTAACGCCATCTTAACAATTTGGTCGAAAAGCGAAGAGGTCAGCATTCTCAAAGAAGGAGGTTCCATATCCATCTTCAATATAAGTGCTTACGGATATGGGTATGAAATAATTCAACATCTCTTTCTTTCCTGATTCAAGAAAAAAATGCCCAAGTTTTTTAAATTCAACTGTTAATATTTTTATTTTATTGTTGCAGGGATGGAGATTTAAATCTCACAGCTAGCAGGCAAGCTGTCTTCAAATCGGAACCAACGGTGGAACTATCTTATCCATCTAGAATTTACACCCCATTAAAAGATGTCGCTGCTGCTGGTTTTGAACCCCCTTACTGTGAACTAGATACAGTTGGAGTCGTTTCCTGGATCGGAAATACTCCTCATGTAAGATTGTTTTCTAACTATCCCCTTGGTTTTCAGTCATGCAAGAAAATGGTTGAGTAGCAGGAATAAATTAGGCATTTTTAATTAACTTAGGGAATGAAGAATTTTGAAGCCGTCTGCGTGTCTTATCCAAACGAAGACTCTTCCTCCTCTACGTATTTGTCAATCCTGTTTTGGCAAGGTGTTTCATCTCATGGATTCTCGAATATCCTCACCGTAGGATCCTTAATTGCGTGCAGCAATTTGGAATGTCGTCGGACCCGAAACGCTTCGTGGAGTATTCCTATCTGTTATTGTTCCGAGAGGACAATTTTTACTCAGAATCCTCGACAGCCTCATTTATTAGAAGCTTACGAAGATCTAAAAAGGCGGATAAGCGTAAGTACCGTTTATAAACTATCCTTTTCTTGCATACGTAAATAATCCGACATCATTATTATCTAAATTTTAAGAGATGATAGACAAAGGAAACACGTGACTAGGCATGCCATCGCGGGGTTGATGCAATGAGAGGGGTGTTCCGCTATCTTTTTATGTCATCCGACAACCATGGCAGCGATCGTCAGTGCTCGTCAGTGCTCATATGTTTATATTTTGTCGGCAGTTTGTGGAACATCCCTAGATGGCGGATCCCCCTACGCATGGAAATCTCCCCCCTCCCGTGGCTTCAACCCCCCTCGTCCAAGTTGGGATGGCATACCTATTCCCGTGTTTTATACATAGAGATATGTTTTTAATTTTTATATGTGGTTCTATGGTTTTTTGTGTCCATGTGTACCGACTTGGCTGAAAACGCCGACAGATGGCGCTTGAATGCAATTTTGTCGAAATCCATCCTGAAAATTCCAACGCATTAAAATTCAGAAAATACGTAAATGTTTGAACGAGGGATAAATAGATAATTTAGCTAAACCACTAATTCACCATGTCTGCAATCTCAAGTACGGAAATATGTACCGGAAAATAATCACAATAGGAATGTTTTCAAACCAGTCATATGAAGCGTGAAGAATATGCTCTTATGTTTATTATTATGGCGTACCTTTCGCAATTGCGCTTTCCATGGTCGGCTTAAAAGCATTGTGACAGTATTCAATGATCAATCAGAATTATTTTTAATGCTTCGATTCTTTTTTTCCTAAGTTTCGTATCTTCAGGCACTTTCGACTTTTTTATACATGCTGAATGAAAATCTTTCGAAATTGTAGTATTTTGAATTTTCAACACATTTATTGGTTCAGCAGTTCAAGGTTTAAAGTTTCCGGAAGTCAAATAACTCTAAATTTGATAATTAAAAAGTGAACAGATTCATATTTCTATTGTACGGTTTCGAAGTAGTTAAACGTTTATTCTTGAGCCTATTGGCCTTGAAAAACTGACTTGCTTACACCACCATGTTTTACAAAATTTACAATGAATACTTAGGCTTACAATACCATGCGTCCACACCTTAATGTTATGACCGCTCACGAAAAGAAATTTCGTAAAACAGAGGCACTTATAGGTAACTTCGTTGCGCCAAACTGTAGTACTGTAATACGTCTTCTGTTTATGGCAACTGTTCTCCCTGTCAGGGAACGCTGCGTTCCCCGTTTGGGGCAACTGTTGTCTTAGAAACGGATAACTAACTTTCTGAGACAGACACGTTCCCAAAATTGGTGTTGTTGCTGCTTTCATGCCTTGGTTACGCTGTCCTACTACTATGAATGCAGCAGCTGTCAAAAATTTCTTTCCGTGCTCGCTCTTATCGCCTTGCCTTCCTTCCTTCCTTCGTCTCGCACGCATTTCCCTACTTTTCGCCAACCTCGCATTGCCAAACCCTGCCTTTGTGATTACTACCTATTTCTCATCTACTATATCTTATCTGCTATTTCTTAACTAATATTCACATTATTTAAGATGAACTTGTTTCTACTTCCTCCTCTCCTTACACATATCTCTTTCTTCATTTCTCCTACCCCTTTATTCTCTTCTTCTCTATCTTATCCAACACCCTTCTCACCCATGCTACTGCCCTTCTGCCCCCTCTTTCAAGCAGTATTGTCTCGATGCTCATTGCACTCCTTTCCACCTCCTCTCATTCTTCCAACCAGTATTCTAGCTCTCTTTTATATTACCATTTACTCTTTTCCTCCGAAATAGGAAACCCAGGTATACAAACTCTTTCACCTCCTGTGCCGCCACCCTCATCCACGTTCGATCTTCCACCTTATCCATTCCGCCCTTTCTCCTAAACACCATAACCTTGGTCTTTTCTGTATTCAACTCTAACCGACTCCTAATATCGAGGTATCTTCTCAACCTCTTCATCATCTCCCTAAAGGCCTCACTTTTTGCCAGCAACAATATGCTATCTGCATACGCGAGTGAACAAGCTCTTACCCCCTCCTACCCCCCCCCTCCTACCCCCACT
>WSXT02135474.1:0-10599 GCA_011762715.2 Neuroterus valhalla
CTCGGTTAAGTTCTCGTGACGATAGCAGAGTGCGCTGAATGTCGCCATTAATTTTCCACAGAGTTGACCGAGCCTGATTATGTCGGCTGAACGTCTCCTAGCGTATTATGCTTTGTTATGCTTGCATTTATTATAGAATATAAAAAACGTTTTCTAGTATTTTGACAGTGCCATTGCTTGAATTATTTCATTTTGTAAAATCATCTCGGATACAGGAGAAACCTACGACTTCTAGTTAGTCGAATTATTGGAAAAAGACGTAAAATTTGATATGTTAACTGTCTATACCCCCAAAGTGGATTATATTTAGGACGAGACTATTTCGACCAATTTTCTGGGCGAAATACCATGCTTGCCTTATTTCGCCCGTTTTTTTTGGGGCGAAACAGCATGCTTGCCTTATTTCGCCCGATGAATCTGGCAAGATAAGGAAAGTAGCTCATTTCGATCACCGGAATGTGTAAGAAGGGGGAGACGGGCAAAATATTATTCATAAAATTAATTAATTATTCATGACTATACCATAAACGTTATCATGGCACAAGCAAAACATGAGACGCGAGTTAAACCAATATAACCTCAAAATTTGTAGTGGTTAATTGTACATTTAAAATAAAAAATCAACCATTTTTGAATACTTCAAAAAGCAAGAAGCATCGAGTTGGTTTGCAGAAATTCTTCCATTTTTGTACTCCTGTTTCTTTTTCAAAATGGTTTGTGTTGAATATATAAAGTTCAGAACAACGAGTGTTACGAATTGTTCCATTTTTTCGATGATGATTGATTATAATCATGAGATTGAATGTTTCCAAATCGGATCATTCAAAATTTGAAATTTTGCATTCAAAGTTCTAAAAATAATACTTGCAATTTTATCAATTTCAAGTTTTTGCCATCCGAGTTAAATATTACCGAGATGGAAATTGTCAAAAATAAATATTTTTAAATGAACTTTTCAAATATAGAATTTGAATTATTCTCAATTGGAAAAATTCATAAATGCTTTTTTTCATTAAAAAATTTGGAAAAAGGGACAAATTGAAATTGTAATTATTTGAAGTGCAATTATTCTCAATCAGAAAATGTTTACGACTAAATAATTCTATATATAGAATTGGAAGAATAGGATAGAATAGAAGAATAGAAGTCCTTGAAAATAGGATAATTGAAACTTGAAATTGTTTGAAGAGGTTCGAATAAAAATCTATAAAAATTTGAGATTCTTGAATTAGAATTTTACTATCTTGTTTCATCTCGCTCAAAAGTATGTGAATAAAGTTTTGTTATCCATAAAAGTGAAGTTCATATATCTGCATTTACTCATCATCCATGTTAGTTCATATATGTGGTAAAATTTTTTTGTCATAAATATGTAAGATCATAGAATCTTTATTTTGTCGCAAGTAAAAAATCTGATTCATCTTTGCGAAGCCTTATTTCCTAGATCACAGCAACACAATGTTGTGTAAGTTAATCCCGATGTTTTTTAACATTGAAAAATATATGCACTAAAAGTCATCTCTCAAGCTAAAATCTTTATTTGAAAACGTCCAAAATTGGATACTTTCAGATCACAATTTTAGAATAAGACAACTTCAAGTTGAGAGTCGAAATAATGATTAATTTTAAAATGTTCAAAGTTTGATACTTACAGATTCAAATTTCTAAAACGGTTTAATCTCAAATAGGAAGTTATCGAAATTTCATTTTTTCTCAATAAAGCGATGAAAACTGAACAATTTCAAACGAACTTCTCTCAAAAGTTGAATAATTTCATATTGGAGATAAAGTTTTCCTGCAATAAATAATTGAAATAATAAAAACATTATTTTTTCGCAAGTCAGAGTTTCGGTTTATCTATAAGACCTTGTTTAACGGGAAACAACACGATGTTGTTACATTAGAAACTGTATGCAGTATTATATTACGAAAAAATTTTTACCAAAGGAAAATTATTTTCAAACTTTTTTATTTTGAAAAGTTCTAAGCAAATCAGGCAATACTTGATCAAGATATACAAATGAGAACAAAGAGAAACAAATACGATCATCAATGTAACATTATTCTGGTTGTTTCGCACTTACTCTTCTTCCTCTCTTATTTAAAAGTTTCAATCGTCACGATGATAGCAAGTACAATGAAATTCAAATTTTGCGCATTCGATGTTTGCGCCACCTAACTGAGGTGGTCATAACTCTAAGCCTTCTTTGACAATTTGAGGTTATATTTGTTTCACTCGCGTCTCATGTTTTGCTTGTGCGATGATAACGTTTATAGTATAATTATGAATAATTAATTAATTTTATTAGCAATATTTTGCCCGTCTCCCCTTCTCACACATTCTGTTGGGCGAAATAGGCTACTTTCCTTATTTCGCCAGCTTCATCGGGCGAATTAGGGCAAGCATGCTATTTCGACCAAAAAAACGGGTGAAATAAGGCAAGCATGCTATTTCGTCGAAAAAAACGGGCGAAATAAGGCAAGCATCTGCTATTTCGCCAGCTTTTTTGGTCGAAATAGCCACTCCGTTATATTCAACCGAAGCAAAAGAAAACAAGAATTCTACACGGGACAAGCCTCATTATCCACACTCTCAACCTCACAAGTCCTCTCTCCATTATTAATAATTAATCAATAATTCATTCATTTATGAAAGAGTCCAATAAGGAGAGCGGATGATAAAATTTGGTTCAAAATAATTAAATTTTCCAAAATAAATTAGAAATAAAAAGGAATCTTAACTCCCACCAACTCCCTTACGTTTACGCGTAAGAGCGTAACAAACATAGGAACAAACTTGCAGTAGCATTTATAATAGCAGGTCGATCAAAATTTGTCGTTAACAGTAGAGAAGTTTTGTTGCTTCATTTTTTCATATATGTTCTGTGGTTTCTCTACGGATCTAATTTTTTAATGCATCATCTTATTTTTCACGATTGAAACAAAAACTACGCCTGGTCAAGAACTGGTGTCTATTCGTTTTTTCCAGAGCTTGTGCTTATTGTCCAAAAATGGAATTTTTTCATTTTTAATATGGTTATTCATGAAAGGATGAAAAACTACTTGTCCTGTCAAGAAGTAAATATTATCGAGATTGAGGATATTTTTTTGGGGCACAATTTGTGTTCATTTATATTTTCCCCTTCCTTGTATACTTAGACCAAAAAATAAAGCTTTCTATTCTTCATTTTTTTGTGCGACCAAAATTCGTATTTTTGATTCTTTGAAAAGATTCAAGAAGTTGGTATTATCATCTTAAATGCCAAAAAAATGTATATATCTTTTTTGGGCTAACAACCTCTCTTTATCAATCTTCTGTCTTAGCCTTCGTCATTCTTTTAGAAATTTAATGTTTATGATTATTTTTCCTGATTGAAATGAAAACTACATATCCTGTTGAAAAAAAGATTTATAGCACACTAGCTGCGCCCTGTGGCGGCGGCTTCGCTGCCGCGTTATAAGCGCCTTGAGTAGTAAGTATTCTATTTTATTGCTGTTCTCCAGTTGAGTAGTTTACGCATAAGAGCGTAACAAACACAGGAACAAACTTACAGTAGAATTTATAATAGCAGGTCGATCAAAATTTGTCCTTAACAGTAGAGAAGTAATAATCAATACATCGGATCAACGGTTGCGACAGGGATCTCTGAATACGCGAGTGGTGTTCGAAACCAACATGGAAATTGAGCAACCCAGTCAAACCGCATGCGCCACTTTCAAGAGCACGTTGAAGCAGATACTTCGCGCTTGCGCATTGTCATCAGTGGGATTGGTCTACCAAGATTTCTCGAATTGATATTTTCTCGTCGCTTTCGGAAAAACTAAAATAATTCAAATAGCCTATAGCAATCCAGGGATGATCCTTGATATTGTGTCTAAGTTTCATCAAATTCTGTTCATTAGTTTTAACGTTTATCCGTTACAAAGAAAAAGGTCTTTAGCTTTATATAATAATAATAGTATAGATGAAGTTTTCAGATACAAGCATTCAAAACTGAACACTCAATCGTTTGAATTGCTCAATGTTCAAATGTTTCAATCGAAACCAATTTTCACAAAATTAAAAATTTGATCCAGTCAAGAAAAATAACGTCAAACTGTTAAAAAAAGTTAGGTTTCAATTCCAAAATCGTACGAAATCGAGGAATTGAAACTGAAAACTGCCTCATTTGAAAATTTTCTATTTCAAATCATCAAATTTGAGAAGTTTGCAACTTACACTCTAAACAGTACAATTTTTAAGATCGTACGCCTTCAAGCGCTTCTAGGTTCAAATTGTTTAAGTTTAGGCATTTCAAATTCTAATTGTTTAGGTTTTGAATGTCTTAAATTTTTAATCGTTCATGTAGCGAAATGCTTTTATTTTAAAATTGCACTTTTTTCAGTGGTTCGAATACGAAACAATTTTGAATATTCTACGACAAAGGTTGAAAATTATTCCAATCTGAATACTTCCTATTCATAATTTTTCCTTCTGATTGAAAATAAAATTGAGTTCTTATATCGAAACCAATTCAAAGTTATTTAGGTTTCAATTGAACAATCTTCAAAATAAATTAAAACTTCTACAAGTGGAATCAACACGTTTTTTATACTGTAATATTTTGAAGAACTTTTTTAAACTCAATCCTTTAAAATTAATCATTGACAAATTGTCATTCATAGTTTGCAAAATTCAATGATTTAGGTTAATAATGATAATTGAGTAATTAATAATTTCATTCAGGCTTTTGAAACTGAAAGGTTTCAACTTTTTGTCCAAACTGCAAAATTAAATCCACATTAAAATATTTATTTTTTGAACCTTAAGAAACAGTGTAAGTACTTAAAAATTTTTTTTTTCTAAATTGAAAGTGCAATAATTAAATTTTTTTCAGTTTAATTCTTTATTTGACCCCAAATATTTTCAATTTTTAACATCTAAAAATGAGCTTACAAAATTTTTAATTTGGGCAATCAAGATTAAGTAATTTCTAAATAAGGCATAAAAAATTGTTTAATAATAGATATATTGATTTGAAATCATTTTTTTCTAAAGTTTTGAGTTTAAATTTGTTAAAAATCAAGTATTCCGACTTACAATAATTTCAAACACTATCAAATTGTAAATCTCAAAGATAGAATTTTTACCTATTACACTTTAAGTTACTTAATTTAATTTTTGAGGATTTCGACTTGAGACTTTTCAGGTTCAAATCGTACAGTCACGCAGGATGAATTCCGAAATTGATCCATACTTAAAATTCAATATTTATAAATCTTGATGCTCCAATGAAAAATATTCAAGAACCAATTTGAAATTATTTTATTCTACAACCTAATATTTCAAATTATTCAATCTGACATATGCTTGTAATAAGTTGCTTCTTTCAACTGTCGATTTTGAAAGAGAGGATACAAAATTGCAGATGAAAGGGAATAAAAATTTGGAAAGGTTCTTATTCAAGCCTTCGAAACCAAACCATTTCAATTTTTAAGCGTCCCAAATCAAAAGACTTTATACCTAATTTTTTAAACTTGGATGATTTTTCAAAATATTCCTAATCTTAAGGAATTATTTTGATGGAAGGATTGTTATTATATTATTATTACATTATATATTATTTTACATTCGGATTATTATAAGGGAGTATTCAAGATTCAACGATTTAATATAAAAAAACGTTCAAAACTATCTTGAAACTATATGAAAATTAAATAGTTATAACAATAACAAAAATACGAATTTTGAAACTTCAAACACAAGCCGATCTCCTAATAAAAAACAGTAGAAATTGAAACATTTTATTTTTGAATCTTCAAATATGAGCAATGTCAAACTTTCAAAACAGAATAATAATTTTGAACTCAAAGCCTTCAAAAATGATTATGTGATCTAAAATTTGAAGCTTTCATGAAACTTTCAACTCAAGCTTCCAAGCTTTTGTATTGGACTTCCAAAGTCAAACAACTTTTAATGTGGTACCATGGAAATTTTGATTTCAAACGCTAACTCAACATTGAACAATTTTAAGTGTGAGGCGTTAGAAACTGAAAGGTTTTTTGTCTTTCCGATCTGAGTATTTATTATGGACTTGAAAATATTCCTAATTGGAAACTTTAAACTTAAAAAGCTTTCAAAATTAAAAACTTGAAAATTTGAAATTAAAAAAAAATATATTAAATATATATAATATACTCCAGATAAAAATCAGCAACTTTTAAGAACTTCAAAATAAAAAAACTACGTATCCTGTCCGAAAATGGTTACGAATACATTTTTAGAACTTTTTTATGCAGACAATGTTGTCAAAAAAAAACTATTGCCATTTTCTATCGTGTGTAAATTTAGAAGTTTATGTTGATATTAACAAAAGAAAAAAAAACTAAAAAAATGACATGCTAGTCTCTTGAAGAGTTTATAAATTTGTTTTATCCAGAACTCAAAATATTCTAAAAAAATTCAACTAAAAGAAAATAAGAGGTAATGGAATAGAAAAAGTTTTGAAGAATCAGTAGTAAAAGTAGGAATCGTTTCGTACAGTAGAAAAACCGACGCCTGGTCAGACGTCTAAATTCGAAAATGTTTGTCTTTTTTTCTCTCAATTATTTTTTTCAATACATGGAAAAACATTTTTTATAGTAAATTTTCTCGAATTTCAAAACAAAATAAAACACCTAAAATTAAAAACATTCGATAATGTATTTTAAAGTCCATGTCATATTTGAAATTCTCCAAATTTTCAGAGTTGAAGGCTACAAATTGGAAAAAATTTTTAATTACATTTTATCTTGAATTGAATTGTTTTCTAACTGTCAACTCCGATACAATTCTAAATTGTTCTAAAATTCTATGGATTTTTGTTAGAATTTGAGGGATTTTTATTTGATCCACTTTAAAAAAAAGTTTTCCAACCCAACTGCTCTCAAAGTTTATACATATTTAAAAAATTCGGAATAATCTTGAATTTCTTGTAATTTATATATAAATTCTGCTCTATAGAGCAGAAACTAATTTTTGTGTGTTCTCTTCATTAATACAAGCTGCAAAAGTTTATATAGATTGGAAATAAGATAGAAATAAAATTTAAATAAAACAATCCTAGTTTTTTCGGTTTGGATAAAATTTTCGTGTGTTCTCCTAATCAATACAAGCCACGAATATCTACATATATTTTGAAATAGATAGAAAATGCAATCCTAGTTTTATTTTTTCCACTGTCTAATATGTAATTGCTAATGACAAACTGTCCTCAAAAATCTTATTAATTCTAACTTTTTATGATCATTCGAATTTCTAGTTATTCTTCAATCAATTGTGTACCAAATTTAAAAATTTTAAAATAATAAAAAATAAACAGGGACGAGTTTCTGAAACTTCACGATAGCAAAAAAATGAATTCATATTCTAGTCCCAATTTCGCTCCCAGAAAGAATTTTTTTCTAGCGGAACATCAAATGTGTCCACTACAATATTCAAAATCGCGAACAGGCTCCAAAAAAACACTTACTGAAATGCAAATAAAATAGAGTAAAATAACGCAGTACAGAACAGCCATTTTCAAGTTTGGAACGACGCGCACTACATATAAATATATTTTCAGAATAAAAGTTACATTTTGCATGCATAACTGGTGTAGACGAAAACTTATAAGACTATATGGATAAGTGTGAAGAGGTCGACCGTTTTGACCGAAGAATGTCTCGTCCCTTTATTATTATTATTTTTTAATATCATGAGCAGAAGCTCGTCTTTCTGGTTTTCTTCTTCGCAAGTCTAGTCTTTAAATAATCGCTTATTTATAGAGATTGTGCAAGGTTGTTTGCATATTTCTTCAGCCACCTGACAAATAGATCAAATTTAAGTTCATTTATTATTACATAATTAATTAAATAACCATTTGAAATCTTGACCTAAAATTTTGAAGGATTCAGAAATAAGACTAAAAATTTCATTGAATCCGAATGTCTACGTCTAAGACATCAAAAAGTTATAGAAATTTGTATTGACTCCTTAATATAAAAGTTAATTAATAGCATAAAATCGAGATAAAACCTGATAGAATCTACTAAATAGAAAACAAATTAAGGCAACGATTTGCAAATAGGTAATATTAATTTAACAAGTTGAATCAGGTAATTATTTTCTATGGTTTCGTGAACCATTGACCTAAAATCAGTAATTTAATAAATGTTACTAATGTGGAACTTCAACTTTTAATTATTCATTTTCAACATTTGTCACTCACTAAAATCAAGTTTTAAGTAGGTTGATTATTTCTAGAAGAGCGGGATTGAATAAGCTGTTTACAGTGGTCACAGCGGTATAATTTTAGGTAGAAAGAAGAGGGTATTTTCTAAAATGAAATAGTTGAAAAGAGATTTCATTCATTATTAGATACTCTGTGTCAAAAACCATTCGAAAAGATCATAAATTGAAAAATAGATAAACAATAGAATTTGAGAATGCCTATGTTTGAATTTGTAAGCATCTATTTTTCCCAGAATGTAAGATAGAAAATAGTAATTTTATAAGAACACAAAAATGACTATTTGAAAACCCTGCATCTGCGTTGAAGTTTCCTTAGGCTTAAAGTTTTTTCTAACTTATTTTTATCAATTAAAAGCTCTCGGATTTCGAAGGCAAAAATGAATTTCAACAAAAAACAAATTACAGTGTACTTGAAGAAAGAGGAAAATTATTACTTACGGAATAAACAATTTTATGAAAATTCAAGAGTCAAATTCAACTGTTTTGTCTTCTGGACTAAATAATCTTTCTGGGTGGAAAATTTAACTATTTGATAGAAGGTTGAATGTTTTTGTAGAGATTTCCACCATTTTATTGAAAAAGCATATTTTTTATTGACTGGGACTGTTTTTCCTTGAAAAATCAATATTAAATTTTTCTTTGAAAATATTCATCTCCGCATCGAAGATTCATTGTTTTAGTGGAGAATTCCTATTTTAAGTTAAACATTTTATTTTTCTGCTAAAAACTCCAGACTTTAGTTGGAATTCCCACTGTTATTCCAAAAATACCAATCATTTTTTGTTTAAAATTCAACTCTTTTGTTGGAGATTCATTTTGTGAGTTCAAAAAATAATCTTGATTTTGATTGAAAATGGAACTATTTGTTTGAGATTTGATCTTTTTTGGTTAAAAATGATATTTTTTCGTTAGAAATTCCATAATTTGATTGAGTAATTAGCTTTTTCGGTGAGAAATTTGTCTTATTGAGTAAAAAATCGAACAGTTTTTGTAGGAAAATCTTATATTTAGTTGAATATAATTTTTTTATTCAAAAATTGTTCCTTCCTCTGGTTAGAAATTGATTTTTTTCAATGAAAATTTCGACGATTTTATTTTTGGTTGAAGAATGGTCTTCCCTAGTGGAAATTGTACTATTGAGGTAAAAATTGATGAATTTTGTTGAAATTTCTTATTTTTCATTGAAAATTAATCTTTTTGGTTGGAAATTAAACAATTTCGATAAAATTTCTTTCCCTTCTTGACTTAAAAATCTTTTTGGGTTCGAGATTTAACTGTTTGAAAGAAATTTGGATGTTTTTGTTAAGATTCCCACCATTTTTTTAAAAATCATATTTTTTTAGTACATTAGGCTGTTTTTGGTTGAAATATCAATATTAAATTTTCCGTTGAGAATTTATTTTGTTTGGTTAAATATTAAACTACTTGGTTGAAAGTTGAAAATTCATCTTTGCATTGAAGATTCATCATTTTAGTTGCGAATTCCTATTTTGAGTTGAACATTTTATAGTTCTGCTAAAAACTTATCACTTTAGTTTAAATTTCAACTGTTATTCAAGAAATACAAATCATTTTAAAATTCAACTCTTTTGTTAGAAATTTTTTTTGTCGTCGGTTCAAAAAATTATCTTGATTTTGATTGAAAATGCAACTGTTTGTTTGAGATTTTATCTTTTTTTATTGAAATCTTCATTTTTTCGTAGAAAATTCAATAATTTTATTGAACAATAAGCTTTTTTGGCTGGAAATTTGTCGTATTATGTTAAAAATTGAACACTTTTGGTAGAAAGATCTAATATTTAGTTGAAAATAATTTCTCAAATGAAAAATTGTTCTTTTCTCTGGTTGAAAATCGATTTTTTTTTTAATGAAAATTTCGACGATTTTGTTTTTGGTTGAAGAATGTTTTTTTCTAGTTGAAATCTACAATTGGATTAAGAATGTATGTATTTTGTTGATTTTTTATAAAAAATTAATCTCTTCGGTTGGTAATTCTTTTACGCGGTTGAAAATTCTTTTTTTTTGGCGTGAATTCAATTTTTTTTTCCGCTACATTGTGAATTAAAAAAGTTTTACATTGAATTTATTATAGGACCTGCATAGAATGTATTTGCCTATTTCCTTAGAATATTTCCTTATATCTCCCATTTGAAATCAGTATCTTAGAAAAGAAATTCTTCCAAAAGTCTTGTTTTCGGAGCCTTGAATTTTTATGCATATTCCAGGATGCTTCAAAATTCTGTGAAAAAAGGGGAGATTGGTTGGACATTCTTAATTCTAGGTGTTTTTTGGGGGGAGGGGGGGGGGGGGGTTTTTTGATTTTTAGGGAAAAAATGGGAAAAAGGGGG